>PPKB02000026.1:0-83362 GCA_003707605.2 Tetrapisispora fleetii | reverse complement strand
ACGATACCTATTAAACTAAAACTAGACAAAATGAAATTTTTAAAATGAAGATTTTTATAAAAGAGATCATTATACTGCATATTTTTTAGTCCATTCTTTTGCTGTGGCCTCGTACTTTGGTCTATCTGTTTTATATAGATGAGCAATTTCTGGAACTAATGGATCATCTGGATTGGCATCCGTTAGTAAAGAACAGATGGACAATAAAACTTTTGAAATTGTTAAAGCTGGAGACCATTGATCTTTTAAAATATCTAAACAAATGTTACCATTAGCATTGATATTAGGATGATATATTTTAGTTGTGAATGAAATCTTTGGCGGTTTGAATGGGTAATCAGTTGGGAAATGAATAGATAAAAAGAAAACACCACCAGCATATGGAGAGTCTGGTGGACCCATAATGGAAGCTTGCCAATGGTAAATATCATCACCTACTGGACCGGCGGAACATGACGTTGGTGGATCTCTACATTCAAAAAAACCTTTTCACAAAAGCAATAGCCATTGTTCAAAGTAATATCAGTTAGTAATCAATTATATTCAAAAAATAATATCAAAAAAAGAAGAAAGCAATACAACCAAACAAAACACATTCATAGCACACTAAATCAACATACCCTGACTGGCCTATTTAGTCATTCTTATTACTCTCCTTATCGTAATCTACCAATAGTAAACTAAATCTATCTACTAAAGTGGAAAAAAACACAATAAGTATAAAACATACCTTCCTAGATCATTTAATTCTTTTGTAATACGTTTTAATGAGGACATTATCTCTACCTTTCTATTTAATGTTGGCTTTTGTACCTTAATTCTCTTTCCAAAAGAAATACAAAACCTAATTACGAAGCAACTTAAACACTAACTAGAAAACCAACTTTATAAATCAATAGCCCTATACACGCACACATGAACACATATACACACACATCTATATATATATATATGAATATAAACTTCAAATAGATTTGTAATGAATTGAGTTAAATTCTTCATGATAAATTAACGGTGAACAAAATTGACCAAAGAAATAAAATACAGCGAACGAAGAAATTTTTAAAAAAATAATTTCAAAAACTAATAATAAATATAACGCCTCCTACTTTGACAAAATAGAAAACTACGTGAAATCTGTTTCTTCTATGAATTTCTATGCGTTTCGCTACTTGGTGCTGCTAATTGTTTTCTGTCTCTCTGCTCACGTAGTTTGTTTGTTTTGTAATGGTTTGTATTTGCCGCTCTCCATTGTAATAGATGTGATGATAAATATCTTACTATGGGTATTGGTGTATGGCCGTTGGCCATACACCAATACCCATAGTTAAGAGACTTTGTAAAAGGATGGTTAGATAGCTATTTACTTGCAGTGTGCACGCATGTATGCGTTTGCACATTTCTTGAGAGTACAAAAGAAAAAAACACCTGGTGACCAAGTGGAGACCGCGCAGAAGAAATAAAATGGAGCCCGACAAAGAGAAAAGAGACCGGAGCTATCAACCAGTCCTGCAAATGCCACTACGTTGAAAACGACAAGTGTAGCTAGTATAAAGTATTGCCATACAGTAAGTGGGCAGACCGTGTTGGGACCCTTTGTCGTACGAACCGTTTGTTCTTGAACGTACGACAAAGGTCCGCGCGCAGCGATCTCCGTCCCTTGGAAGTCGGCAGCGTTTCTTCTTTTGCCTTTGCGAAACTCGAAATACATGGAACGATCAGGGTCAGGGTAACAGCTGTCTTTTGCTCTCTGGTTACCCGTTTGTAAAATTTTTATTAGATTCAAGAGACACATTGAAATAAAAAAAATTTTTCTTTGAAGGACGGCAGGTGGAGAAAAATTAGTGGATGAGATTGCAAAGGTTTGACGTAGTGGAGGTGTATTATTTTTTGTTTAATATGGTAAGTTTGAAATTTATGCGATGAGCTAAAATTTATTATTGTAGTTATACTGAAATTAATTAACATTATTTCTTGTTGGATGAGTATTAATATGTTATATTAGTATATATATTTGTAAGTTTTTGTATATGGGGGTTTTATTTCATGTGGTAGACATTTTTTTGGTTTATGAAGAGGTAAAAACCCACAGACACGAAGTTAGATCAGAGATCAGGGATGAGCGGGAGTATAAATTTGTCTGCGTTGAAGGACAAGGTTTCGTCAAAGCTGAAGGATTCGAATTTGAAACAGAAGGATAAGAAAGGTTCCAAGTCATCCAAGGGTGGTAATAAAGTGGAGGATGAAGAATTGCGTCGTGAGGCTTTGGCTCTAGGTGCTTCTGAGAAAGATTTGGAGTTGATTGAAGGTGATCATGATGATGACTTATCTGAGCAAGACTTTGAAGCTGATGAAGGTGAAGATGAGGTAGAGATTAAAGATGATTTGCAGAAGTTTATGAAAAATATTGGATTGGACAAACATGTACACGAAGATGCGGAAGATGAAGAAGAACCTCTTAGTTCAACTAACGAAGAGCAAGGGAAAGAAGAAGAACCAGAACCAATTGAAGAAGAAGAAGACGACCAAAGTGACGAAAACGACGAAGATGAAGAAGTAGAAGAATCTGAACCGGAAACTGAAAAAAATTCTGATGCTAAGAGCAAAGATTTTGTTGCTGACTTACATATGGTTAGATCTGAAAAATTGATTGTGCCAATTGATATGTCTTGGTATGATGTCGAGTTAGATCCAAAGATTCAAAACAATATGAAAAAGGATTACATAAAGCTAAATAACGATAAGATCGAAAAACTTTTACAGAGAGGTAAACAGGTTTTAGAAAAGGATAATCAAACTTATTACGAAGAATTTTCCAAGGATTCATCTCAAAGAAAGTTCATGTCTCAAATCTTAGCAGATGGTACATTGAACGATAAAATTTCTGCTGTTACGTTATTGATTCAAGAAGCTCCATTACATAATACAAAATCAATTGATACTTTGATGTCTTATTGCAACAAAAAATCAAGAAATTCAGTACTACAGAGTTTAAATGCTTTGAAAGATTTATTATTAAATGGTTTATTACCTGACAGAAAGTTAAGGTTTTTCAAGAATCAACCTGGGTTATCAGATAACTTGAATGATAGAACTTTGGCTATATTTTATTTTGAAGATTATCTAAAGAAAACATTTTTCAAAATTTTAGAAATTCTAGAAAAATTATCTCACGATCCAATTATTCATGTTAGAAACCAAGTCTTGAACCATATCTTTGATTTCATTACTTCTAAACCAGAACAAGAATTTAATTTACTGAAATTAGGTGTTAATAAATTGGGTGATATTGATTCAAAGGTTGCTTCAAAAACTTCACACTTGTTATTAAAGCTAGAGCAAGCACATCCAAATATGAAAAGTGTTATCATTGACTCAATAGTTGACACAATCTTAAGACCAAATGCTGATTACCATGCAACTTATTATGCTGTTATTACTTTGAATCAAACTATCTTAAGAAAATTTGAAGATGAAATTGCTAATAAATTGATTAAAACATATTTCACATTATTTGAAAAATTTTTACTTGATACTGATAAAGACAATGCTGAAAATAAAGATACCGAAGTGAAGAGTAATGCTAGAGGTTATGAAAATAAGAGGAAGAAGAATTTCAAGAAAGGTAAACATGGTGGTAAATCAGTCAAGAATGAAATAAAGACCGAAGAAGAAGTTATTTCTGAAAAAAACTCTAAGTTATTTAGTGCTCTACTAACTGGTGTAAACCGTTCTTTCCCTTTTGCTCAGTTAGCCTCAAGCGTGTATGAACCACATTTAGACACTTTATTCAAAATCACTCATTCTTCAAATTTTAATACCTCCATTCAAGCATTAGTTTTAATCAATCAAGTCACATTCAAAGCTAAACTAAATTCTGATAGATATTATAAGACTTTATACGAAAGTTTGCTGGATCCAAGATTAATTACTTCTTCAAAACAAGGTATTTATTTGAACTTACTTTTCAAGTCATTAAAGAGAGATGTTGATAACATTGCAAGAGTTGAAGCTTTCGTTAAAAGAATTTTACAAGTTTGTTTACATTGGTTGAATGTCGGTACTATTGCAGGTTTCTTATATTTATTAATTCAATTAATCAAAATCTTCCCAGAAATAAAAAATTTACTGACAAATACTATCCTTGATCATGAATATGCCAGTGATAACGAAGATGAATCATCTAGTTCTAAGGATCAAAGAGTATACGATCCTCGTAAGAGAGATCCCAAACATGCAAATGCTGACAAAGCTTCTTTGTGGGAAATTACCGAATTTTTGAATCATTATCATCCAACCGTACAAGCCTATGCAACTGCAATTATAAAAGATTCTAAAGGTACTAACAAAGCCAACAATGTTGAACAGGATGAAAGTGAAGATATCGAAATAGTAAAACCAGATTTAGGTCTATTCACACTTACTCATTTCTTGGATAGATTTGTTTACAGGAATGCTAAAACTAAAAGTACTACCAAAGGTGGTTCTATTATGCAACCTTTGTTTGGTGGTTCTCAAATAAACGAATCCTTATTGGTGAAGAGTACAGACAATTCAGACAGAATTAAAGAAGCTCCAGTTAATTCTATTGATTGGTTAAATATTAAAGTCAATAGCATAAAACCAGATGAAAAGTTTTTTTACCAATATTTCACTAATAAAAAGAGCGCTGTTAGAAAGCATAACAATGATCTAGAAGAGAAAGACGCATTTGATGAAGATAGTGATTTGGATGAAAATGAAGTTTGGAATGCCTTAATAAAATCTAGACCAGATATTGAAGACGATAGCGAAGATGATCTAGATCTTTCGATGGCTGATTTCACCGATAGTGAAAATGATCAGGATGATATTGGCGATATTGATGGTTTATCTGAAGAGGAAGAACAAGATGAAGAAGTACGGGAAATTTCTGATAACGAGGCTAAAGAATTAGAGAGTATGTTCAATCAAGACATGGAAGCTTTAGAGGATAACAAAAAAGAGGACGGTAAATTTGATTCCAGTGATGATGACGAAGACGAACAATTCTATAGCTTCCGAGATGAGGAAAACGACCTAATCTCGTCTGAAGAAGAAGAAGAAGAAGCTACTAATGAAGAAGAACAGAAAGCTAAAAATAACAAACGTAAACACGAGAATAAAAAAGATGACGACAGTGCTTCAAATAAGAAACAAAACAGAAAGAAAGAAATCAAGAAACTACCACTTTTTGCATCTGCCGATGATTACGCTCAATATTTAAACTCTGATGAAGAATAGACTTTCAAGATGCACGTACCTAACCAGGACAATTAACCTTGAAACAACTTACCGTTTTCCAAAACAAATCCCATAAGAATATGAAAAAATTATTATCATTTTCGTTTTCTATGGACGTTGCATATATAGTTCATATATTTACTCGTCGTATCCATATTCATCTTGGAATAAATACTAATTTTTGTACAATACAATAAACTGAGCAAAACAAAATTATCTCATTCATTTTACATAAGATATAGGCTTATAACAACTTAATTAATAAAATTAATAAAATTAAAATACAAAAATAGCCATATTATAGTTATTATACTTGATATGAATTCTTATGTGTATAATTATTAAAAATTGTTGGCAATAAAACAAATTCGTTGAGTCGTAGGGTTCATTTGGCGTAGAAGCAACACCTCCCAATCCGTGCGCAATGGTCTTACCGGAATGTGCAATCTACCATAATAGGAAAAAATGAAGCTAAATCTGAAACAATGTCTCCGGAGAAAATAACACACGCAGCAATTCGGAACAACGCTGTCAACAAACGAGAAACAAACCCGCAGCTATTTAAAAACACAGATCATGGTACGTGTGCCGAACCTATTTAGAACCAAACATTGTTATCCCGAATCACTGTGAAAAAACCGGATCACAGCGGCGGAACAATGACTAAATACTATGTGCATCCTTTCTCTGTGAGATTAATATCCATCTCCAAGGTCCCTACTGACTTTTTACTGTAAGTCATCTCTGTCTCAAAACATTGTCAACATCTTATGTGCATTACGT
The DNA here is from genome assembly GCA_003707605.2 of Tetrapisispora fleetii. NCBI lineage: Eukaryota > Fungi > Ascomycota > Saccharomycetes > Saccharomycetales > Saccharomycetaceae > Tetrapisispora > Tetrapisispora fleetii. Next base: position 77,317 of record PPKB02000026.1, on the reverse strand, counting down.
ATTTTTCTTCATCCCAGTCTGACAGGAGACACAACAACCGTTGCTTCACCAATTTTATATATTTTTAGTACAGGATGAACTTAATATAAACAGTTCTGGAACAATAATACACTATAAAAGGGATAATTGTGTTACATTCATGAGCAGTTGTGTTAAGTACACACGTCCGAAAAGTTTCGGCAACGTTAACTAAGACTATCTCTTCAGGTCGATATTGACTGCGTATTTTCTATTTCAGGAGATCTTTTAAGACACTCATGTAAAGACAATAGAAAACAGAAACAAAACACGAATTAATTTAAGGTCAATTTTTTCGATCTTGATATTCTTATTAAGCATCATTTAAAGGAAGGATCAGTGACAGTTTTAAGTTATATATAAAACGTTTATTTCTGTTGAATTAGATTACTTAATTTTTCAAATAATTTCTAGTTTTCTAACACTTGATACTCAAAAATTTAAAGAGTAACATAATAAGACATTTTCTGTATATAAACATACGGTGAAAAACTTTTAAATATCCATAGTTTTTATATAACTATAAGCATAGGGTTAAAAGTGTCAATATAAAAAGAAGTCACTCTCAAACGTAGAAATAGCAGTGGTTGCACAGGTATCTGCTGAATTTCAACTAAAAGATCATATTTTGTTTCTTTCTCTAATTAATCGGAGTTTCAGTTTAAAAATGATAGAACTTAAAAATATTCCACAGATAAAAGTATTTGATGTTTACTCAAATATTGATGATAATGTTAAGAAATTAGTTACAGATGTTTTCCAGTACAATGATATAATAAACCAAGAGCCTGCAACTTCAACCCTACACAATGCAAACGATATGCATAAAGATGGTTTCGTTGAAATATCTGGAAAATTAGAAGATGATAGGTCTTTGGATGATGTGGAATTAATAAATACAGGAACTGGTGAAAGTTCAAGACGATTGAATAAAGAATTCTTCAACAAAAAAAAGAATACAAAAAACAATACAAATTATTTAAAGCTTCAATTGAATAAATTACATAACAACCCTAACATTGATAGAATGCACCATACAACTGATGTTTATTTAACTCCTGATACTGCATTAAAGACTGGGTCTATGAATAACGCAAGCAGTTTATCATCAATTTATGGGAATGATAAATGGACATCTAACATTGAGAATGCTTTTGTAGATTCGTTAAGAATTATTGTGAAGAATGGTACATATAAAATTAAGATTTTTGACAGAAATTATGGAAGAAATGAATTGATTTCAATGTATATAAAACATAAAACAGGAGAAATTAGAACCAAAAAACAAATTTCCTCTCATATTCAGGTATTGAAAAAAACCATTACTGCAAAATTAGAAGGAAATTATAAATTAGATCAATTGGAGACTGAAATACATGAATTGGTTGAAAATGGTCCTGAACCAACTGAAGAAACAATGAAAACATTTTTTAGCGTTTTTGAAAAAATAATCACTGATCTAGAAAAGGAAAGTGGAAATAAAAATGATGAAGTTACATACAACAAATCTCACTTAAAAACTCCATTAACATCAAAAACTACCAATTCAGCTTTTACAGATATTGAAAATGACGACTTTTTGTATAATAATCAAAATATATACATGACAGTCACACCACTTGGTCATGCTAAAATGATTTATAAAAATCTAAAAGATTATACTTGTGTTCCTTCACTTCATTATTCAAAATATTTTATAATTCACAATACCGATGATGTCAAAGAAGAAAAAGTGCCCGACGAATCAGAGCTTATATCGAGTGGATCTACTAAGAACCTAAAAACCGGCTATATAAATAAACCAAATTCTTCACTTTCCAGAAGTTCCATGATAAAACTTGCTAAATTTTTGGAAGTAGAACAAAGGAAAGTGATAGATAGTAAAACAATTGTGAATAGATCAGTTAACGATTCATGTGCCAGACAAGCTTTTGCTAATGTTGCAAATACTTTCTCTAATGATAGATCCAAACTAAAAAAGAAACTTCATAATACCGGTCCATTGAGTAATAGTAATAATCTTTACAACTTACCCATTTCGAACCAACCGCAGCCTTACATGGTACAATACCCTCCACTAATCTCAAATACATCTTCCATGCAGTTAATGCAGCAACCTAATGTTATATACCCTCACCAACAACAACAAGTACAAGTACCCAAGTTAATGCCAGGGTTGTTATCTCCCACGTTTTCTAACATTAGAATGTTTCAACCGGTGCCCACCTCTCAGAAATTTTATAATTCAAATTTTGGAATAAGACAAATGGTCAAATCACATCCAATCTCATCGCCACCTCCACAGACTGGGTTACCATCTTATAGAAATTAAGAGTAAGCATAAAGTATAAACTAAAATAGTACAAGAATTATAATTACCATCTTTTGTTTTTCTTTATTTCACAAACACCTTTCACTTTTCAAGAAAATCGATCATGTAATTATTTTTAATACCAATTCAGTGCATACCTACTACATATTGAAATTATATATTCATCAATCATTTCTTATTTTTCAAAATCAATTAAAATTATCATAACAGATACGTCCACATATATATCATTAAGGATTATATCTCAAGGACACCATGAATCAGATAACAGTTTCTTATAGTATCTTAAAGTAACTTATAGCATGTATTAATATGTGTCACTAGTAGAGTCTGATGTTTCCACTACAAATAAAATTCTCTTTATGGCAATTGAGTCGTTCGCTTTGGTTGTCAAATTGACACTGAAAAATTGCGTACAAGCAATTTTCCATTTCTATAAGTTCGAAATATTCAGAGAATGCACAGTACAGATTAGAAATAGTACAAATTTCATGACTATTTCATATTCAATTTCGAAATAATCATTTTTTCATCTCATCGAAAATAAGTTCACTCTGTTTATGTTTATACATTGTAATATATAAAAGCTACATTTATTGTAATCGTTTTGCAATGAATATATTATTTTCCCTTTGGCTTATTTTAGAGTGCATGTAGCCATCTGCGATAGTAACTTAATCAATTCAGACACTGGGGCAAGATGTTAGGTCTTCAATTGAGAGGGTTGAGGCATAGGAATAGACATGTTCAGCATATTATCTCAAGACACATGTTATGTAGGGAATATCAAATTTTATCTGGTACTGATTTAGCTAAGGTTATTAGAGAAAATGCTCGTAGTGAAATTACAGATATTCAACGAAAATATCCTGATTTTAAACCTAAATTAAAAATTCTACAAATTGGTGATAGACCTGATTCTTCTACTTATGTCAGAATGAAGTTAAAAGCGTCACAAAATAGTGGTGTTGATTGTATTATAGAGAAATTACCTGAAGATATTACTGAGAGTGAATTATTGAACATGATTACACATATGAACAACGATAGTTCAATCAATGGGATATTAATACAATTACCTTTACCCAAACATCTTGATGAAAGAGTTATAACAGATAAAGTGTCCTATAAGAAGGATGTCGATGGTTTCCATCCTTATAATGCTGGTGAGTTGGCTAAGAAAAATGGATCCCCTTACTTCATTCCTTGCACACCAAACGGTGCGTTAAGATTGTTGAAAGAGACAAATACTGATTTGAATGGTAAGAATGTTGTAATTCTAGGTAGATCCAATATAGTTGGCAATCCAATGGCATCATTGTTGAAAAATATGAACGCAACTGTGACGGTTTGTCATAGCAGAACAAAAAATTTACCACAGTTCTTATCTTCTGCTGATATCGTAGTTGCTGCAATTGGTAAACCAAACTTCGTCAAAGGAGAATGGTTGAAAAAAGATGCTATTGTAATCGATGTTGGAATTAATTATATACCAGATGATACTAAAAAATCAGGACTAAAATTAGTGGGTGATGTTGATTTTGAGTCAGCTAAAGATAAAGCATCTTTCATTACACCAGTGCCCGGTGGAGTTGGACCAATGACAGTAGCAATGCTGGTCAGTAATGTTTTAGAAGCAGCAAAGACTCAATTGAAAGAGTTTAATAGAATGCCTGAAATTAAACCATTGCATCTGAACATCAAAACCCCACCTCCATCTGATATCGAGATATCTAGGGCACAAGAGCCAAAAAAAATTGAAGTTGTTGCTAGAGAATTGAACATTAAAAATAATGAGTTGGAACAATTTGGTGCCTATAAGGCAAAAATCTCTTTATCTATATTGGATAGATTGAAATCTCGTAAAAATGGTAAATATGTTTTAGTTGCCGGGATAACCCCAACTCCTTTAGGAGAAGGTAAATCAACAACGACATTAGGTTTAGTTCAAGCTTTGACTGCGCATTTAAAGAGAAACTCAATTGCTAACGTTCGTCAGCCTTCAATGGGTCCTACATTTGGTGTTAAAGGTGGTGCTGCTGGTGGGGGTTATTCTCAAGTCATCCCAATGGATGAATTCAACATGCATCTAACAGGTGATATTCATGCTATAGGAGCTGCAAACAATTTACTAGCAGCTGCTATCGATACAAGAATGTTCCATGAGTCTACACAAAAAAATACTGCTTCATTTTATAATAGATTGATTCCTAAGAAGAAGGGAGAAAGATTTTTCACTCCATCTATGCTAACAAGGTTAAAAAAGCTAGAAATTAACAAAGAAAATCCTAATGACTTAACACCTCAAGAAATTGAAAAATTTGCTAGATTGAACATAAACCCTGATTCTGTAACTATCAGGAGGGTCGTAGATGTCAACGACAGAATGCTAAGGGAAATTACTATAGGTGAAGCCAAAACTGAAAAAGGCCACATAAGGAAGACAGGATTTGACATAACGGTTGCTTCTGAATTAATGGCTATTTTAGCCCTCTCAAATGATTTGAAAGATATGAGATCCCGTATTGGTAATATAGTAATCGGATCAAACTATAACAATGAGCCAATAACTGCAGAAGACATTGGTTGTGCTGGTGCATTGACAGCTTTGTTGAAAGATACGATTAAACCAAACTTAATGCAGAGTCTTGAAGGAACTCCGGTTTTAGTTCACGCCGGTCCTTTTGCCAATATATCTATTGGAGCTTCATCTGTTATTGCTGATAAAATTGCTTTAAAATTAATGGGCACTTCTCCAAACGATAGTACAGTCAACCCAGGTTATGTTGTTACAGAGGCAGGTTTTGACTTCACCATGGGTGGTGAAAGATTTTTTAATATTAAATGTCGTTCGTCTGGTCTTACTCCAAATGCCGTTGTATTAGTTGCAACAGTAAGAGCATTGAAGTTACATGGAGGGGCTCCCGAAGTTAAACCAGGTCAACCATTACCTGATATTTATATGGAAGAAAACTTAGACTTAGTTAAAAAAGGTGTAGCTAACCTTTGTAAACAAATTGAGAATGTAAAACAATATGGAGTTCCAGTTGTTGTAGCAATCAACAAGTTTGAAACCGATACTGAAGCAGAGTTACAAGTAATTAAAAATGCTTCTTTAAATGCTGGCGCATTTAAAGCTGTGACAACTAAGCATTTTGAAAAAGGTGGTAGCGGTGCTGTAGACTTAGCTAATGCCGTTATAGAAGCTTCTGAATTACCAAATAATTTTGAATTTTTGTATACTTTAGATGATACCATTGAAAATAAGTTAAATACTATTGTACAAAAAATGTATGGTGGTGACAGTATTGAGTTAAGCGACGTTGCAAAGGCAAAAATTGCTCAATATACTTCACAAGGCTTCGACAAGCTGCCAATTTGTATAGCAAAAACACAATATTCTTTATCTCATGATCCAAAATTAAAAGGTGTTCCAACTGGATTCAAATTTACAATAAGAGACATAAGAGCTTCAATCGGTGCTGGGTATTTATATGCTTTAGCAGCTGAGATACAAACAATTCCAGGGTTATCAACTTATGCTGGTTACATGAATGTTGAAGTTGATGAAAATGGAAATATCGATGGTCTATTTTAGACAGTATATGATGTGCTATGCACCAAACTACATTTATTTTATTTACTTGTCCTTTCCTTATTCTAAAAAGGCAAACGTAAATTTATTTTATTTTATTAATTATGTTTATATACTACTTCATACTACCAATAATATTCAGAACTTTAATCATTTTATAATTATAAATATAAATTGCTGCAAACTATGGGTATAAATCGAAATAATTTAAATCATAAATCAATATTAAATTATATATATGATTTATTTATAAATGAGTATATTGTTGTTATTAAAAATGGAGAATTATTTATTGTTTTTTATAAACTATCAAGTAATTAATACTTTTAATAATTTAAGCATCTTCCTTTAATAAAGCTTCTCTCTTTTCAGCGATTCTTTGAGCTCTTCTTTCACGAGCAGCTCTGTTCTTCATTCTTCTAGCGTCAGATTCTTGTTTCAAAGCAGTTTCACGTTGAGCATCAGCCTTGGCTTGAATGATGTGTTCAACTAAAGCTCTCTTGTGCTTGAAAGTGTTACCCTTAGCTTCCTTGTATAAGACGTGGTATAAGTGTTTGTCGATCTTACCAGCATCTCTGTATTTAGCCAATAATCTTCTTAAAACACGTAATCTTCTGATCCAGACGACTTGAGATGGTAAACGAGCTTCTTTGGTACCCTTTCTTTTACCGTAACCAGTGTGACGACCGTTTCTCTTGGATTCGGCGTAAGCTCTGGTTCTAGATCTAGAATGAACAGTAACAGCCTTCTTGACAATGGTACCGTTCTTAACTAATCTTCTGATGGCATCTCTGGAGTTAGCTTGGGCAATTTCAGAGGCTTCACTTGGGTCTAACCAAACCTTTCTTTTACCAACACCGATGACAGAAGCGGCAAGTCTTTTTTGAGTACGTAAGTTAGCCCTATTATAATTTATTATAATTATTACTTTTATTGAAATAAAAATGGAACAATTAACGTTTAAAAATGTTAGTAATTGATTCTAAATTAAGATTTATGAACAACGGTGTGCTTGAAATAATTACTTTAATCATAATAACGATAAAAGTTCGAATATGTGCAATCTGATAACCATTTACATAAGGTGTGTTCCATCATTATCATCATCATTATCATCATCATTATCATCATCATCTCCTCATCAAACAAAACAAAAAGAGACAACAAAATCCAGCTTTCTCTTGAGCAATTTTCAATATATCTTCTTCCAACATTAGATAAAATACTCAAATTACATCAATCATTACAAAAAGAACTCTTCATCCGGTTCTTGCGTCTACTTGTCATTTGTTTCCAAATATATTACTACAAATCAACATCAATGGCAAAAAAAATCACTGGTTTCAACTTACATCACACATAATGTTCTCTCTTTATCGTCAATCCCATAATAGTTTATTTTATCATTCCAAACACTATCAAACTCTATCAAACTCTAATTTTAACATACATTTTGCTTTTGGGGTCCTTAACAATGAACTTCGAATACGATTTCTTTAAAAGAGTCTAAACCAACTGAAACGCAAGCAATACTAAATATGTAAATGTATATATACAATAGTAAATAAGAAAATATCAATTTTAAAATAGTTAAACATAAACGTCCATAACTCAATAATAAGATATCGAAGGTCCAATGCACTTAGGTCCAGTACTAGCAACTAAGAAGGTCAAGAGTTCAAGAACAAATTACCATTTAATTAATTGAACTTCATACTTACATACAGCATAATAATACTCTAGTATAATGAACAATATCCAATTCCATAGAAATGTCTACTAAAAGTACAATAGCTTTCAGTCTCTATTACTAGTACTATAATGAAAAGTTGTCTCAGCAATTGAGTGAAACCCTGAAGAAAGGCATCGATATTATTCAAATGCTCATCTCAAGTGAAACTTTTCATAGAAATTGTGTTATTGCGTTTGTTGCGATGAGCTAAATTTTTCAAAATTTTTCAAAAATCGCAAAAAATTGAAAGGCTTATGATGCGTCCACGGCAGTTCACTAAAATTTTCAGCGATGCCTATCCAGTTGTGCTGCAAAACGTTCAGCGGTATCTGAAGTTCTGATTTCGAAAGTTGCAACTTTAAAAGTGGTAACTATCTCGGTAGAGGGCACAGAGAGATACGAGCAGATTGTATGGTGTGCTGCAGATTGCTATGAATTGCAGCAATACGGTTGATTGTCACGAACTTGTGCAGCTGTTTTTCAATCACAAAGAGCCACAACGTGACTTTAATTTCTTCATTTCATCTTTTTCTTCTTTACAAGTCGGCAACAAATCCATGAAAAATTTATAATTCACTGCGAAATGTCATTGTATGAAAGGCGCAAAAGTGTTGAATGTCTGGGTGTTGTATAGTGTTCAGCGTGGTTACCGAAACGGGCATACAACAGTCACTTCAACACTATTTTTGGAGACTGGTGATATTTTTTTTACAGCCTTACAGATAAGATAATAATATAAACAGCTATAATGACTCTCTTGCTTTGCCATTTAGGTAAGTATAATATTGTAATTGACAAATTGTTTTACACGATTAGTTAGCATAAGTGCTGCTGTTCATCCTCGATGATCTTAGCAGCCTCATTCTTGTATTTGCAGAGCATTTAACTGTAAGTTGAAGATGTAAATATAGATCATTGAAAAAGCAAAAATCAAAATTCAAAGAACGTCATATCCCCTTAATAATAATTTTTCAATATAAATATAACATATTTGTATATAACTATATACTCTGAGTTGCTGATTTTATCTATTGTCCAACAGTATTCAAATTATTTTTTTATTGTGTTATTGTATAAACGTTAAAATAGGCCCTGGCATTAAATTTGACCTATAAATAAATATATAAAATTTTCTAAAATGTTTATTCCTATCATCTGTGGGATGAATAACTATGATTCGAATTACAAACCTAAATTACAGTCTACTAAGAAGAAGCAAAATGATCAGTCTATAGACTTGCCACCTTTGCAACCAAGTGAATATGAAAACCTATATTGTCCAAAATGTCATAATTATAGCGTTAGGCCTATAAAGAGAAGACAGTTTTTCACTGTTTGGTTTGTGCCTATAATCCCCATCTATTGGGGGAAACAAATAAAGTGCACTATTTGTAATTGGAGGCAAGATTTTAAAGATGAAGCTCAACTGAGGAAGATTGTCAATGAACAGAAAAATTTAAGGAACAATCAACCACAAACATACCAAGCTCAACCTCCACCTCAAATGTACCAAGCTCAAGTACCGCCACAAATGGCAGTGAACCAACAGGCTCCACAGACTTATCAACAAATGTATTCATAAGAATTATTTAATCAAAGTTTGGCAATTAAATATTTGATATAAACATCTTCGCTTAATATAATAATAATTAATTAGAATCTCGTTTAAATGTGTACCTCTTACTTCTTTATTATTAATATACAGATATACAAGAGTAACCTTACCTCCATACAGGTTTATTAGTAGATTCACATAAATGGCTAGATAACATTTTACTAGTCTTGCTTCTTATCACAGTTCGTTTATTTACTGAAAGTTTATAATTTGGATTATTTTCATTATTATTATCATCGTCGACAGCAACATTTGTCATCGATGCTGATCTTGAAACGGTAGACTGTTGATACAATCTATCGAACACTTGAGTAGATGCAGACCGCGTAACATGTGATTTCCCACTTGTAACTTGTTTTGGGTTATTTGAATTATGAACTGCCGTTGAATTTAGTGAGGAATGCGGTTTATTAAAGTTTATGTTGCTACTTGCAGCTTTTGTATTGGTTAATGCTGATATATTTGTATTTTGTTCGTTGCCTCTAATCCGTGTTGTGGGTCTTCCTCCGTATGCTTTCATGTTATTTGTATTATTTAGTAAAGTGGGCATATTTCTAGAACTCGAGCTTTGTTTCAGTGTGCCGTTTGTTGCTTTATTTGAAGAATTTATAGTAGGCTTTAAAAAATTTGGCGTTTTCAAAGGCTGTTGATTACTCAATTTTTGATTAATAGTACTTTGACTATTATTTAAATTCTTTATATTGGTATTATGCAATGTTGAGTTTGCCATCGAAGCCTTTAATCGGAGTCTTCTAATACGCCTAGTTATATCATTCACTGCAGGTGATGATGTCAAAGGTACTGAAATTGGGACCGAGGTACTGTCATTTGCTTTCAATCTCTTTATAGTCTGATCTATATCCTTAATTGGACTCAATCGCAATTTTTTAGGAGTAACAGGAAACTCAGTATCCTTGTTATTTAAAATAACATCGTCGTTCTCTGCACCTATCTTATCATTTACTCTGGAGTCCAGCTCATCCATTACCGAGTTAACTATTCTTCGAGAAACTCCAATTGACTCAACAATATCCTGAGTTTTCAATGGACTCAAGTTGAAACTTATAGGTGACCTATGTGTTACATTGTTACTCTCAATCTCCATTTCAGCCAATTCGTCACTTTTATATATTTGGTTATGAGTATCATTTCCAGTTTTAAAATCTTTAACTAGATCATCCATCTCTAAAATCAAAGCATAGCACGCTGATGAACAGCTCTGTTTCACTAGTGATTCTAAAAGGGCACGCAGCTGATAGATGCGCAAGCTCCTCCTATATATAACTGATCAATTCAATGTATCGACTAGGTATTTGATCAATTTAATCATTATATAATATTTATGTAATGTGTTTTTACCATTTCTTTTTCATTATTACCATTACTATAAAATTTGATCCTGTAAAAATGCCGTATATTGTAACCAAGACTCCATCACCGAGTTGCAAATTCGACAAATTGCCCTTTTAGGACATCCATAATATGCCTATATGAAAAGAATATAAATACAGCAATATAAATATGTTTACAGCAAGATGAATGTGTATACAACATTTAACAATAGGTAGTATATTTATCCACATGTCAAATCCAAAGGTGGACATGGGTATATATAGATACAGATACAATTACAAAAACAATCGAAAACATTGATGCTTTATTACGTAAATAAACTCATGTATTTATCTAAATATGATATTATGTAATATAGATATATGTTGAACTGGAACATAATGATTGGAATGCAATAGTGTGTAGTAGTACTTTAGTCACCATATGATGTGAACAATGTTATTTCAGAGACTGCTCTCTTTATTCATACAGATGCAATAAATAATCTCTTGCTTCACCTATGATGGTGGCAACGTACTCGTCGTTAACTAATACTTTACCTATTGACTTATCATCATTGAATACTGTTTGGATATCATTAGTATTCCTGTTGTACTTAGCAATGAAATCAGTGTATCCTTTTACAGTAGAAATTTCAACTGGGGCACTCTTCATGAATGATCCAGTGGAGTCAGTAAATTCAGCACCTTGTTTATAAAGTAAAGTAGACATATTATGCAGTTAAAGTAAACCTAGTTCTTGAGTTTGTTGGTATTCTTGAGTGTGAAAAATAATTCTATATATGAAAATTGATTAATATGAATAAATAGATTATCTAGAATATCCTATGTACCCTTATTTTCAGTTTAAATATCTTGTCTCAGTTATCAAATAAAAAAGCGCGACGGAAACACAAAACTAAAATACAATGAACCTCCAACATTACACAAAAGAAATATATATCATCTGCAAGTAATTAATTTTTACCTTAATCCATGTTCCTTTATATATGTTTTTTTTCTTTAGGACAGGCGAGTCCTTTGCATTTACATTCATATTTACAAAGACAGACAAGAGGGCTTATTGATCAACGGATCTTCCTCTTGGATATCATTAATGTCACATACAACAAAGCAAGAAGTCTTGAGTATTTTTGATCTACCAAAATTAACTTCTAATCGAATTACTGATTCTTCTTAAATCACATAATGTATAGATTATTAATACTAATTATTAATAATATTTGCCGCCTTTATCGATATAGAAAATCGTACCTTTACGAAACTGAAAATGACTATATAATGCAATAGACATCATTTTCACTCAGTTTTCCCAATACCCTCGCATTAAACCGCTTGTGTACGATACCGTTTTGACCCATTTTCTCTTTAAGACCGCGATAGCCTTAGTAAAATATGCAGGCTTATGTGGGAGAAATACCCGTACGTGAAAGCAAATATTGCGCATTGAGGCGTATTTCTCTTATCAATTGTGTGCTATGTGATTCTGGCACAGATGTGGGCGGGGTTTCACGGTCTTTTCTCAGAGATAAACTCTCACGACTAAAACATCGAAGCAAAATCACAATTTCGTTAACCACGCAAGTTAAGATAGAGAGGAGTTTTGCAGCATTGTAATGGAATAATCCACATGGAGAAAGAAAAAAAGTTACAGTGATGGTTCTCCTTTACTATTGGTTTCCTCTACCGTTTTCAATCTCCGCAAGCGGGCAAAGCAGGGGCACGACGGGTAACTGGTTGTATAGTTATTCCTACGTACCAGATTTTACGCAGAATCAGACTTCCCCATTGCTTTTCAACGCCCCTCTCCCCCTTCCGTAGAAAGAGCTCCGATTTCTAGAAGGAAAGCAATACCGACCTGGAAATAAGTCACGGGAATTTGATATCGCGCTAGATAAGCGGCAAATTACAATAACATACGGTTCGGAGTGATAGTTGGCCAAAAATGACCCTTGCTTTGGCTTGGCAATGGTCCAATTAGTGAATACTTTCTTATATTCAACCAGAACACCCATATATGCCATACGATAACTGAGCCAATGGGTAATGTATTACATGAAGTAATCAAAAGCAATTGCCCTATATCTGCAACTCTATTATGCTTTACGAGGCAGAAGGTACATGAAAATTCCTTCGTTTCTTTTGGTAATCAGTATTAGTTATGGCACAGATTGCCAAGACTTGTAATTTTAACTTGAATACGAAACAGTAAATTCGGGAGATACGGTCGAGACAGGATTAGCCTTATTAGAGTAGTGCTTGGGTATCTGAACATGAATGAACTTCTTTACTTTTGGGATGATCGTTTATTTCTTTCGTTTATGTATTGTCTTACAGGCTATATAAATTATGAACGCGAGCTACAAGGACAGTATAAGTTGTAAGGTTTCTACAATATACTGGGATAATGCTCCAGTGGACGTCGTTTTGCAGATAATGTCGTAACAATTTTGCGTCGCTGGATTGCCAAATTGATTTTTATTAATTTTGATTAAACACCCATATTTTCCGTCACTCTTGGTGTGGATTATAGTGGAAATAAATATGGTATTAGGAATGTTAGTCTGATTGACTATATCCAGGCCAATTCTCTTTAAAATATTTTTCAAAGTTTCAATGTTTTTTGTTTCTGGTAATGTTAGATTATTTAATTGATACTCACCCTCTTTATTCATATTTTCTCTTAATTGTCTCCATCTGCTTACAAAATCTGTTAGCGTTAATGCTGTCAATGATCCATCACCGTTAACATATTTTGGAGCTGTTAAGATGGGACTTAGTGTACTTATACCTAATTTTAAAGTTAGTTTATTTACACTACCTCCGCATGTGAATCGAGTTACTAATATTGGTGCTGTGTTGACATCGAATGGTCTTCTGAGCACTATTGAAAATAATTGTTCAACTCTTTTTTGAGGCAAGATAGTAGTGCTACTTATTGCCATAGTGTCTATAATAATATATTCTGGATTATCTTGAGTTTTCTTAGGAATCACCTCAGTATTCAGACCGCTAATAGGCCATTCTGTTTGGTTCAAAAAAATTAACATTACCGTTATTTTAAAAGGATCTTCAATACTTGATGGGTTAGTTGTGGCTGATGATGAAGATGTCACCAATCGAAACATTATTTTCAACAATGAAGAATTGTAAAATGTACCTTGTTTGAATGCTAACATTCGAGCAAATCCTACTTGCCATCCAGCACTCAAATTTTGATTCACATAATTTGTACCATTACTATCACTATTATTATTAACATTTAGCAAACTTAATGAACTACTGATTGCACTATCAGTAATATTGGATTGATTGTCGTAATCTCCTTGAGATTTGGAAAAGGCTGTTGAACTACGTGATCTAGAAGCTGGTGGAGGGGGCTTAGAGTTCACAGGAGTGCCAACCGGGGTAGATACCTGTTGACTGAGTGTTGACATTGATCTATTGAGACTTTTTGGTATATTAGTAGTATTGGAGTTTCCAATGTTTCCTAATCTTTCAAGCAAAGGATTCGATTTGGTACTAAATGGCGGCATAGGTGCCAACAAACTATCTAAAAGTAACATATCATTGCTCATCTTTGATAATTGTATGATTTTCAAATATTCATATGATCTGTTCTGTAACTCAATATCAAGTGAATTTAGTTCCATTTGATAAAATTTAATTACCACAGAGCTTAATTCAGGTGCATATTTGTAAAATTTAAGTATAGCCGTTAAAATCATGGCTCTAGTTTCATTATTTACTAAAAAGTACTTGTCAGAAAAAGAGTTAAAGAGATCACTAATTGAATATTTATCTTTAATCAGAAATGCATATTCACCTAATATAAAAGCACTTACCTTAACGATGGATTCACTAGCATGGTTGGCAGATACATATTTAATTAGTTGTTCACATGCTAAGTTTTGTAATTGCGGATTGTTGACTATAATTTGACACAATCTTTCCCATATAAGCTCGTCTTGTGAGGTTGAAGTGGATGATATTGATAATAGTTTTAATGAAATTTCTATGTACCAATTAATGTCCGTTGCATATCTTTCTGTAAGAACCGCAATTTTAATACCTATATCTTTTTTAAACTGTGTATCGGCATTTACTTTTGATTTCATGGGATATCTAATAAGTTGGTTTACAATAATCTTTACGTTGTCAGTATTTGCTAAAACATATAGTAAGTTGACAATTTTCCTTATTATTGAAAGATCTTTTTCATAGTTCATCAATTTAATAATCAAAGATAAATTTTTATTTGAACAAACTTCATCAATCGCTATTTTCCCTCTTATCGTACAAATTTTGATTAACGAATCTAATGTTAAAAATCTAATATTAACCTCGGGAGAAACTAATAAAGAGCATAATGTATGGATGGAATTAACCGTAGCTGTTCCTGTAGTATCTAACTTAGATGAAAAGTTAATAAGCGAAAAAAGAATAGTGTTTTGAACTATTTTTTCCATTTGATCATTGGTTTCCCTTGTTGTCAATTCAATAACTTTTGATACAGAAGTTCTTAATTTACCTAATACATCATTGCTAATATTACTAGCATGCAATGCACCAGGAATATCTGAGGTAAATTCATTATCTGATACAATCAGAATATTAAGTAATGAAACTATCTTAGTAATTAGCCAAGGATTTGGAACATTTGCAAACATGGATTCCTTCGATAGTTGCGATGTTATAGCGGTTGAGGTCCCAGCCATTATGCAATCATATAATATTTGAACCAATTGAGGAACCAATCTTGTACAAGATCCCGTATCAATATAACTTGCAATATATGTTAGAAGAGGAAGAACTGATACCATTAATCTATAATTTTGAGAATCATCAAGTAAAGCTATAATTCTTTGGATCCATAAATCTTGACGTTGAATGTTGTTAGTTAATAGTGCTGGGTTGGTTTTTAATAAAACCAGAAAAGCTAAAGATGCCTTTTTTTTCAGAGTTAATGATGTAGTGGGTGATCTGATTATGTTGAAAACCTCATCAACTATATCATTATTCAAAGCAATGTTGTTTTTCAGTCCACCAACAATACCAATAAAATTTAATGCCAACCCTACGTGATCATCATTGCCACTTTCAAAATCGATCAAAAGTTGTTGTATGATGTCGTTTTCTATCTTTTTAACCACACTTTCATGTTGGAATAACATCTCTAACGTCATACAAGCCATAAATTTTTCACTATAAATATTTGATCTCATCAAATTCAGAATTTCTTTGAGACTAAATAAAATACTATCCAATTTTTTTGTATTGGAAGTAATATATATATATGCTAATTTAGCAATATTTTTCTTACGTTGGTATCCATTTACTTTACTGTTCTTATCCTTTTGTTTACCATTGCCTTCAATTTGTTGTTTGATTTTGATTAATTCAGAATGTATTCTTTTCTCTTGCTCTTCAATCTGTGGAGATGCTCTTAAGTCTGCTATAAATAGCTGAAGACCTTTAATTTGCGATGACGAATTAATTACACCTGAATTATTATTCAGGAATGATTTTGCTGGTTCCATTTAAAACCGAAACTTGATCAATGTGGACTAGTTCACAGTTCTTAAACTACAGAACATGCAACTAAAACATATCATGGAATTCAAAGAAAGTTACAAGACAACTCAAAGAACATTATACATAAAACTTCTTAAATCGATGTAGAATGGTTTTAAATAATAGGTTTCTCAATTCAGTTTTTCAGTTGTACTTAATTAATTTAGGTAGTTAATTTTATTTCGTTACAGTATGTTTTTCCTATTTTGTTCATTTTGTTAATTTGGAAAAATAAAGGCTTTATATTTTAGACAAAAAAACGTTAATGGAGGAGATTGCACTATTTATACTATACTATATAAATGTACTTATATGTGCATGTCTATCATTAGATATCTATTTTATTTGCTATTTTGTTTAAACTTCCATCCAATTTATTCAAAAATTGATGCATGACGAATCCATTATTTTTTGATGAAATTGGAGATTACTGATATGATTCTAAAGTTGCCGTAACATGATACCAAACAGTTCCTCTAGGAACTCTGTATGGATTATTGAGTGGGGTATCAGCTACAAATTTCTCCATATGTGATATCTTTCCTATGAACCACTCTTTATTTCTAGAAATATTATTTGTGTCTTGCAAAAAGTATCTTGAAGTTTCTTCGAATGCAGTAAAAGCAGCCCATGGACGTGAATCGGTGCTCTTATCTTTTGGTTTAACTGTCAATTGATTATATTGTGAATGAATGATATTATCAAATGGTGGCGGTGTCGATAAATCAACAGATGAAAATGTTGAATTCCAAGATGAGGCAGTAGAATTTTCCTCGGTTAAATTATTTTCCTTCATTGGCAAAAATAAGGCCAAGTCACCAACTTCAAACTTGTGTAAAGTAATTTTTTCTGTTATGTATCTATCAATTAGCTTCTTTTTTACTTTGTTATCCTTAGTTAATTTCTTAGCCAAATTTTCTATGTCATCAAAACGTTTTATGACAGCTGATTCATATAATTTATCTGCGTAAATGTCATTTATTTTCTTAATAAAATTAACTTGATTATCTTCTGAATTATTTACCAATAAGTTTCCAAACTCAGATTTTATTTCTTTCAAAACTACACTCTGTGATTTTAAGTCTGATAGATTTAGAGAGTTCGATTCTTCTAAAATACTTTGACCTAATTTTTTTTTTAAACCCTTCACTCTTTTAATATCTAATTTATGTTCCTCATCAAACGATAACAATAAACCAATATTTTCAAGTACAATGATGTTTGAAGTAACTATATTATACAGTGAATCAAAAATTTGCGAATCACTAACGAAATTTGCCTTCACTTGGTTATTAATTTGATTATTTGTCAAGTCAGATGCCTCCATGTTATTATTTTGAATAATATCACTATTTGCCAATTTTCCTGTTCCTGCCATAGCATTATTAATGACTTCATCGTGTAACTCTACATTTTTCTCATCTAATTGTTTTTCCAGATTGGATATTTTATCTTCATATTCTACTCTCAATCTTTTAACCGTATCTTCATTGGTAATGTTCTGTTCTTTTATTTTTTCTTCTAACTCATTTAGCTGTTCATTTTTCGTTGCAAGTAATTGCTCTAGTTCACTGTATTTACCATTCATCTTCACTAATTTATCTTGCTCGGTTGAAAGTGAAGAAATCAATGACTTATTTTCATTGACTATTTTAAGTATATTATTCTTAAAAATTTGTTCTTTGTTTGAAATTTCTTTTTTCATATCTGTCTCAATTGTAGTTAATCTAGAGAGTTCACTATTTAAATGTGAAAGGGTTTCCTTATAAGCATCTCTCTCAATCCCAATATCTACCTTTTCATTCGAAAGCTTCGTTAATTTCTCAGCAAGTGAAGAGTTTTCTTTCAGTGTTGCATCCATTGAAATCTTAAGTTCCTTCAATTCAACTTCTATGTCACTAACTTTTAACCCATTAACAATTTCAAAATTAGAGTTAGATCCTTGAGGACTCCCAATTTTGGATGTGCTATCCAGTAAAGGTAAGTCACTTTTGAAGTATTTATAATTTGAGTTTAAAAGTCCAGTAGGCCAATTTTGATGATTTGAGATATTCTCCGTATGTAATAAAAGTTCTAATTTTTTTATTCTATTTCGATAATGGCTAATCATATTCTGATCATTTGAAAAACTTTTATCATTATCCGATAATTTGAAATGAGTCAAGCTCACCGAATTATAATAAGAGGTCAAAGACTCAATTACATCATTTCCTAGATCTAAGTTCTTCACTCTCTCAAGGTAATTGCCAATGAAATTCTCCAATTTTTGCTTTAGAACTCTAGCCCTCTTAGCAAGTAATTCTGATTTTGTTGGTATCGAATCAAGGTTATCATTGAATAACTTTTCAAAGTTTTCCAAATCAACAAGATTGAGAAGTTCATCCTTTAGATACTTACTATTCGAGTGAAATTTTTTTTGCCAGTGATTTCTAAGATTCATTTCATCTTTAATCAAATCTATTAAAGTTTTTGAAGAACTTGCTGCGTTTAAATTCAATTGAATGAACCAATTGTTACGTCTGCATGTTTCGATTATGAACAAACCATATATAATCGGAATATCTTGTATATAAGCCAGCTCTAATTGGTAACTTTGGTATGTCTCTAAGCTTCTTCGAATTTTCTTTAGTAAATGTTTTTTGACGTTTAAAATTTCTATTTGAATGTAAGATATTTGGCCCATGGTCTTTACAACTTCTTGTTGAAGTTTATATTTTAAATCCAGTACAGTGTTTGTTTGTGTATATAATGCCAATGCTATGGTATGCAATTTTTGTACATGGTTATTTTTAAAGTCTGATATCTTTTTGACAGCCTCTCTGACAACGGAACCATTTGATGCATCATATTCTAATAGTTCATGGGATATTGATCGTACATTATCCAATATATCTGTAAATTTTGTCATCATTGTATTTTCAAGTTCAAAATTTAAGTTTTTTATCGAGTAAGTGCTATCTATCGCTTCAATTTTAACGGCAACATCTTTCCTCGAAATCAGATTATTGTCGATTGTCGATTTATAAGACTTTAATTCATTGTTCAATGTGATATCTAAGCTCTTTAATGCTTTACTAATTTCAGTTAATTTTTTTTCATCAAAATAAGTAGATAAGGGATTTTCATTAATATTATTTAATTTTGTTAACTTATTTCTTAGAAAACTTTCCCAAGTATCTCCAATTTTATTTTCATTTAATGTATGCAAATAAGTTACATTAGAATTGTATAATGTTTCAACGTCATAACAATATAATTCAAGGTATTGTTCTGAAACTTTTAAAGATTCCAATATATTTTCAATTTCAGACAAATTCTCTTTGATTAATTTTTGATAGTAATTTATATCAATTTCTAGTGCACTTACCCATCCCAAATTTGTTGCGACCAGGCTTACTATCCTTTGATATTTTAACTCATCATTTATTTCATTATCAAAATAATTCAGATTTAATTCAGCCAATGGTGAAAGCATAGGCTTCATTAATTGATCAAAATAATTCACTTCTTCTGCACTCATCTGTTCTAATAAATCATTTATGGATTGATTTAATTTTGTAGTATTGCTGGTATTCATTATGGCGCCTGCACCATTATTGTTTGCTGTTACTTCATTCTCGAGTGTCTTCTCATTGGGACTATTAGTTATAGAAAATAATCTTTTGTCATATATATAAATTTTTTCACCACAATTCTTATTATTTTTAATTACTTCATTAAAATAGGTTTCATTCATTTTATTTCCATATGATAAGAAAATCAACAAAGAATCCAATCCAATAGACCATTTATTACAGATAAATTTTTTAAAATCATCAAAATTGAGAAAAAAATGCAGTTTTGTATCTATTACTTTACCTGTAATCGCATTAATGATCACATCCGAACTTTGTGTACTTGTAATTTCGTTGCTTGTTGACATTGGTATTTTTTTTCCCATAAATTATACTAGCATGAATGTATCATAATCAAAAGTGACACTTTAGCAGCCTTTCCCACCAAAGCAAAAATTTGGCCTTAGGTCTATTCGTTCCCAGTTAATGTGATTTCCTTTCAAACAAACTCCAAGCAACAAAACGTGCTATCCATATATATTTTATCCACAACAATTAGTAATTAACAACTGCAAAAAGAAACTATCTTATAAAAAGCATATATATATATATATATATATTTATATGAATAAGGGCTGTATTATATTTAAAGATATTCCTAATATAAATCGTTATTACAAAAATGCTAATAAAAATAATTGAGCCGCTGATACATTTTTCCGCTATTAACGTAAAATTTCATTATTATCAGGAAATGAATGTTTTAAAGTACAACAGTTAACTGTATTGATTATAACTACTAATATATTATAATATATATATATATAAATATTGAACATTGATTATTCAGCTCTTAAGTAATACAAGGATAATTAACAAAAATTGATCTCTACAAGTTTTCTAGATGTTGGAATATAAATCTTTGGATATTGGCAATCAGTCCCAACTTGAACAAATCAAGACTTTAGTAGACAATGATTTATCTGAGCCTTATTCAGTATGGGTTTATAGATTTTTCCTAAACAATTGGCCTGAGTTAACTTATGTGGTGATCGACACAGATCTTGAAGAGGATAGCAATGTGATAGGTTGTATTATTTGTAAGAATGAAATTCATCGAGCAGCGAGAAGAAGAGGGTACATTGGGATGCTAGTTGTGAATACTGAATATAGAGGGAAAGGTATAGCGAAAACATTAGTGAGAAAAGCAATACACACCATGAAAAAGGAAGGATGTGATGAAGTCATGCTTGAGACAGAAGTCAGTAATAAAATAGCAATAAACTTGTATGAAAATATGGGGTTTTTGAAGACAAAGAGACTATTTAGATACTATTTAAATGAAGGCGATGCATATAGATTAATACTACCACTTACAGAAAAGAGCATTATTAGATCTACATTTTTAATGGAGCAACCAATGACCGCATAGACTTAGCATATATACTTACATTTGAAACTAGTATATTACATTGAATTACATTAAATTATATTATATTATTAAGTACTATACATTTTATTTTATATCACCATAACAATCGAAGGAAACAAAAAAAAGGTACATAAAGATAAATCAACCATTAAATAAACCCAAATAATTAAATAATAAAAATATCCATTGTTTCTTGAAAATATTTTATTCACTTGCTTATTGTATGTATTATAATTTTTTTTTCTTTTAAAAGTTAAAACCAAAAATGAAGATATATACTATATATGCATATATATATATATATACATATACATATGTACATTAGAAAAAAGGGATTTTCTAATTGGCACGAAGACGACAAATCTGACTCAATTCAATCAAGCCTTAGTAGCATTGTACAAAGCCTTTTCAGATTCATATCTCTTCTTGTCAGCATCAGCTTTGGCTTCAAATGGGATTTTTTCTTCAGCACTTAAGGCCTTCCATTTTTCACCTAAGATTCTACCAACTTGACCAAAGGAAACATCTGGGTTTTCAGCCTTGACAATGTCTCTAGTCTCATTGGCAAAGAACATATAAGCAGAAAGAGCTCTCTTTGGGGCATTTGGATCCTTCTTTCTTCTAGTGGTTCTCTTCTTGCTTTCTCTTGGGGCAGCCATTGTGTATATGTATATAATTGGATGTGTGTGTTTCTTGGTATACTATGATAGATAAACAGAAAAACTTAATTCGAAAAAAAAGCGAGAAAAACAATTAACCCTAAATCTCAACTAATAACTATAACTATAACTATAATAATAGTAATAATAATAGTAATAGTAATAATAATAGTAACAATACAAGAGAAACAAATAAAAAGAGGGAAGGAACCTAAGGTAAGAAGAAAAAGTCCTGTTAAAAGTTGAAAGAGATACAACTTTAACTATTAAAAAAAATAAGAAAAACAGTAAAAACAAAATAAGGGTAAGCTTCGAATATGAAAAAGTAGAGAAGACCGGGAAGGAAAAGCGAGAAAGAGCAGATTTTACAAAGAAAACGTGACAAGATTTGTAACAAGAAACGTAAGAAGTGCTACCGGGAAGAAGAAGCAATGTGGGGGTAAAAGACCCACATTACAGTGTGAGACACACTATGGTATTGAATTGTATCGCAATAGTAATAAATCGTAATACTATATATATAAAATATTTTATAGAGTGTGGAAAAAATTGATAAACAAAACAATTAATGTGCATACAGAAAATATTTATGCGGCATGCTCAACACACACAACACACACAATACACACAATGCACACAATACACATAATATGTATATAGTGTGTTACAATTAGATGTTTACGGCGCGGATTCGTGCTGCAGTTATACAGTTCCATTTTCTTCACACACAGCGTAAAAATATTTATATGCGACGACAGCATCTATCTAAAAGGAAAAAGATCAAATTGAACACACAAACACTTTAAGAAAAAATTTCTCTGTGAACCAAACTTTAATACATAGTAAAAATTCATACAGTATAGTGTAACGCCAATTATACAGGGAAATTGTACTATGGTCGCAGCGTCAGTGTATGTGTTTTGTTTGCAGCGCAGCGGTCATGGCCACACACATGTTCACCTTCTGCTATGTGCGCTGTGCTCCCTTTTTTTATTTTATTGTTTTTTGGGTTGACGAGTGCGCTTTTCCGTTTTTGGCCGGCCCGCCTCTGCACGCCAGTGCTGTTCTTCCCCGCAGGACGAGCTTGTAGCAGTGCCCAATATCAAAACGAACACAATTAAAAAATTGCTTTCATCCATTAGCGCATGTGCACCAGACATTCTCATCGACCCACCATGCGGAGAGAAGTACTGGCTCAGGTAGTATTGAGACGTTCGACAGTGTGTGGTGTGTACTATGCTCAGCGCGAAATATTATAGCGGAAGTGCGAAAATTATAGTCCTATCAATGAATTGCTTGAAACTCATAATCAAGTTGTTATGTTATACTATTATACATAGTGTATACACATTTCATGGTAATGTTTTTTTATGGTGTGTCTCTGTTTTAAGAGGCTGGACGGTTGAACCAAACCCAACAGAAAATATGTTTTCACTGTTGGTTAATATGTGTATAATCTTTATTATTGAAGACAAGCAAACTCATTTATTTTCAAGTACCCAAGCGGATATTCAGGATATTTTCCTTGTTTTATTCTGTGCACGTGACGTGCTTTTGTTAACTCCAATTTTCCTTTTTTGTGTCTCTACCCTTTGACACCTTGACGTTACAAAATAATAATAAGAGTTGTCACTGTGTAAGAAATGATAATAATTTACATTGTGATGCTCATATACAATGCAGAGACGTGAACCGTGATGACTATTTTATTTATCTATTTCTATATACAAGGGGTTTCTATTTGTAAATAGGATGATGGTCCATTTATTTATGCTATGGTTGTTTTTTTAGTTTTGTTATTGTGTATATTGTTCTTTATGGTGGAGACACTCGCACAGGGACCTTTAAACTGTCCTGTTGCTGTATGTTTCTTTCTGCAGACGTGCTATACAATTTTAGAAGTTAACAGTGCATACTCATCTTGTCTCAGGGTTGTCATTTTTAAATTTTTGATAATGTTGTAGGTATCTTTCAGGTGTAAACCCTTTAGTTTGTACAAATCCACCGATAAGTCTGTTTGAAAAATGTATTTTAGCCACGCATCTATCGATGCATGTCATTTCTCCTTTATTCAATTCTGCTTCACTGTATCCCTCATGCGATATACATTTTTCTAGGCAAGATCTTAGAATGGTATTGAATGTAGAGTTCATTGCATTGAATTGTATTTCTGCTAATTTTATTCTTTCTTCATCAATTTCTTGATTGCTAAATTGGTTGAAAAACATAGACATATCTACTGTTCTTTATTCTCTCCCGTACACACTTGGTTTGCACTTAGGTATCTTAAACCTTATAAAACGTTAAACTACATTTCTAACAATTCATATACATACACATATACATAAAGGAATATATGTTTCTGCTTATATTTGAACTCATCGATTTTATTTTAAAATTTCGGAATTTTTTTTTCAGTTTTACTATGATTCTAACTAATTTATTTTCGAAACAGTACTCATTGAAGAAATATCAATGTTATATATATATATATTTATGAGTATCTATAAAGGCTATGTACGTTTAGATAAATTTCAAGAATTTAGTCACTAATCTAAGTTGAACCCAGTCTAGAAAAGATAACTTCGTCACTGGTCATTCATAATGAAAGTGCTTATTACAAATGACGATGGTCCATTACACGATGAATATTCTCCATACATTAGACCATTTATTCAACAATTGAAGAAACAATATCCCGAATGGGATGTTACTATAATTCTTCCACATGAGCAGAAATCTTGGATAGGGAAAGCTCATTTAGCAGGTAAGAAATTATCTGCTTCATTTTTGTATTCGAAATTGAATTCAAACGATAATTCATTTTTAGGCCCCTTCACACATCCTCAAGTTCCAGTGAAGAATTCAAAATTGCCAAGAACTTTTATTAACAAGACAATTGCACAGTCTGGTGAAGATTATATAGAATGGTGTCTTTTAGATGGTACCCCAGCGTCTTGTGCAAATATTGGTTTGTATCACTTTATGGATCATGAATTTGATTTGGTTATTTCTGGTCCAAATGTTGGAAGAAACACTTCTGCTGCTTACATTACATCTAGTGGAACTGTTGGTGCTGCTTTAGAATCGGTTATTTCCGGTAACATCAAAGCAATTGCATTATCATGGGCATATTATGATGGGGAAAAAATTGTTGACAACAATTTAATGGACATAGCAGCTTTACGTTCCCTAGATGTAATTAATCATCTGTATACTAACTGGGATGAAAAAACAGATCTGTATAGTGTTAATATCCCACTATCGCCAACTTTGAGTTTTGACACTAAAGTATTTTATGCACCTATTTGGGAAAATAGATGGTCTTCGATCTATAATAGTCCTGAAATTAAAAATTCCTCTTCAACGCAAGATATAGAAGATGGTACAGAATATTATTCAATTACATTTGATTGGAACCCAAAATTCAATACAACAAACTCTAGACATCAACATAAAGATATGGTGACAGATATGAGTATAATTACAGACAATTTAATAAGTGTTACACCGTTGAAGGCTTCTTATAATTGTTTAAACCATTTAAGTGGTGAGTTAGAAGTAACATCAAGGATAAATATACCTGATGGTAATGTAGTATATGCTGTGGTAGGTTTAGACAGATCAGAATACATTTACAACCCCTTGACAGAAGCTTTACTTAAATATATACCAAATTTGAAATTGCTTTCAGAAATGCCATTAAAAGGAATTAGTGAGGAAAAACTATTTCATTACGATGATTATGAAAAATTAGATACGGATATGTTGATGTCAAATCCAACTACTTATTTCACTAATTCTTATATTTACAGAAAAGCTTTAATTAGAAAACATTATCTTTCTCAAACAATTCATGCATACAGGGTAAAGCATCCTGAATCTATCTTAAATAAATCATTTTTGGACACATTCCAATTAGATCTTGATTACGCAGAGTTCTTAGGTGATTCTCTAGATGATAATTGGGAACTAAGACAAGAATTAGAAAAGGAAGAAAAATGGTGGATTGTAAAACCGAGTATGAGTGATAAAGCTCAAGGTATTCGTGTTTTCAAGACAATAGATGATTTACAACAAATTTTCGATTCATTTGATGAGGACGATACTGATGATGAAAGTGAATCCTACAACGATGATGAAAATAAAATTATTATTTCTCAGTTGCGTTACTTTATTGTTCAAGAATATTTACATAATCCACTATTGCTACCTTCTATGAACAATAAAAAGTTTCATATTAGATGTTATATTACATGTAAGGGTGACTTAGAAGTTTATGTTTATGATAGAATGTTAGCATTATTTGCTGCCACTGAATATGTTTCGCCAAATGCAGAAACGTATGAACCAACTGATATCGAATCGTTAGCTTGTCACTTAACAAATACATGTTTGCAAGATAAAAATGAACAAAAAGAACTTTCAGTAATGGAGTTTGATAAGTTAGTTGATGTTAATGACTGCATGAAAAAGAAAATCAAGGCCCAAATTCATGAGATTTCTCGTGATCTGTTTTTGGCTGCAGTTACTGTCAATAGAATAAATTTTCAACCATTGGCAAATTCATTTGAAACGTATGGTGTAGATTTCCTAGTTGACAATAATTATAATGTTAAGATTTTAGAAGTTAATGCCTATCCCGACTTCAAACAGACCGGTGACGACTTGAAGGATCTAATTGATGAATTGTTCGATAACATTGTTAATCATATCGTTGCACCTATGTTGAACGAAAAACATGTTATTGATTCCAGAAAGAATAACAATTTTGTTCCAGTATTGAAACACAAATCAAACCAATGGTCATAAAAATCATTCACTGTTTAGCTTGCATTACAATGAACAACCTAATATATATACATAAAGTGTCTCTAACATAGCATTATAACCTTTGATGATACAATATGGTAACTAACTTTTCTTATACATACAATAATAATACATATAATGTATGCAACTATCGTATATAGATAATGTAGATATTTAAGCTAGTTATGAAGTGTACTAAGTGGTTATAACCATTGGTTAAACATAGCGATGCATAGCATATAAAAAATTTCCATTGTAGTGAGATCTGAATATTTAGAGATGCGCTTTACGATTCTGCTGCACTTAGCGTAATTGTGAATATTAATAGTGTAAGTGTGAGTTATTTACTAAGTGATTTTGGAAAACTGTTGGCATTTTTTAGTATAGTGGCTTGTAACAATACAGGCTATATAAGTAACAGGTTAAAACAATTTCATCAATTGTACCAATTGATAAACTTTGTAAAGTCATTAACAGAAATTACCACAGTTTTTCACGCTAACAATTGATATTTACTGTGAAGTTTGATAAAAGGGAATTGAAAGAGCCAGCGTCACAATTAATTCATCACAATGGGTGTAGTTAGTGTTTTATTCAAGGTATTTTTGACTATTTATTTAGCTTCATCTTATAAGTCATTACCTGGTGTGTACTTCATCAGGTTTTACTACTATGCAATTAGACGTCTATTACTTCCCATTTTCACTACCAAGGAAACTGATAATATTAAATACTTGCAATCTCAAAAAAATGGTGTATTTGCCCATACAACATTACATACGTATGCCTCACCATTAGAATGTGATTTTTATTTCCATAAAAATAATGCTACTTACTTCAGCGAGTTGGATATCAATAGATGTGAATTAATGTGCTCTATCTTCCAAAAATTATTTGTACAATCAAAAAAATGGCCTTACGTTCCTGTTGCTAATGTCTTTACGAACTTCTTAAAAGATATCAAACCATTTGAGAAATATTCTGTAACGTCTAATATCCTTTGTTGGGATGAGAAATGGATTTACGTTATTAGTAAGTTCAAGAAGGATAATGATAAGACTCTATGCTCTCTATCATTAACTAAGTATGTATTAAAGGACGGTAGAAAAACTATCCCACCAAAGGAAGCCCTTGAATTCTGCGGTTTATATAACGAAAATGTTGCAAGTATTTCAGCAGAGAATTTCCAATTATTATCCACCAAATGTGGTTTCCATGAAACTTCTCCATTAGAAAACTTAGAACATTTATATATGGAAATCAAGCCTTAAATAAAATGTATATATATATATATATATATATATTCAAACATTTTTTTTGTGAATATATTTTTGAAACCTAAACTTTCGATACTTTTTTCAATATATAATAAAACCATAATGAACTTTCAATAAACCCTTTGAAAATTCAAGTGGGCGCTAACTCTTTTCAAGTTAATTTTAAACTCGATTTGAATGATATTGCATATCCATTAAAGGATCATAGATGCAAACTTCATCTGTTTAGGTACTAACTTACACATATTAATTATTATAGAATTACGGAAACAAGAGTAGTTAATCTACCAAAACGGAAGCCAACTAGTGTCAACAGCGAGAATCATTCTAAACTCTGGGATCCAATATATTTATATATATAGAATAAGATGGGTGGACAATTGTCATTGTTGGTCCAAACATCTGCTTCGATTGGTATTTTCTCATATGTGGATATCTTAGATAATGTGCATTATATTTCTCAGATTAACTCATCTAGGTTTTTGAAGACATGTAAGGCATTAGATCCCAATGGTGAAATTATTATTAAAGTTTTTGTAAAACCAACTGGATCATACAAACTCCCTAAAATAAAGAATGCATTGATAAAGGAAGCACAGATATTAGCACCTTTGCCGAATGTTTTGAATTATAGCAAACTAATAGAAACGAATAGAGCAGCATATTTAATACGGCAGTATATGAAAAGTAACTTATACGATAGGTTGAGTACAAGACCATATTTAAATAAATCTGAATTGAAGTTTATTACTTATCAGTTATTACAGGCGGTGAAAAATATTCATGAATTAGGGATATGTCATGGAGATTTGAAAACAGAAAATATTTTAGTAACGAGCTCTAATTGGGTTTTCTTAACCGATTTCTCATCCATCATCAAACCTACATATCTTCCAGAAGATAATCCAAGTGAGTTTTTTTTCTATTTTGATACATCTAAAAGAAGAATATGTTATTTGGCACCTGAAAGATTTGATTCATCAAAAATTAATAAAACAGAGGAAGATTTTGATAATGGTTCCTTCATAACAACAGAAATGGATATCTTCAGTTTAGGTTGTTGTTTAACAGAAATTTATTCAGAAGGACAATCATTATTTGATTTATCACAATTATTTAAGTACAAAAATTATGATTATAATGTTGAAGAAATATTGGATAGTCAGTTAATATCGAAAGAGATTAAACCTCTAATACTAGATATGATTAATAAAGATCCAAAAAAAAGATTATCTGCAAAAGACTTACTAGACAAATACAGAAATGACATATTCCCAGAAACTTACTATACTTTTACTTATGATTATTTTAGAACTTTATCCATAATTGGCACTAGTATGCCTATGAGCGGTGAAATATCTGCAAATTTAATATTAGAGAACAAAGTTAATGTGTTAGATGACTGCTGTAATAAAATATATAAGGACTTTGAAAAAATATGCACATCTTTAGGTTACTCTATCGATAAAAATGTCAGTACAAATAAGACTAATATAGAAGAAGAGTATTCAAAATTTCTAAAATTTGAAATTAAATTAAAGATAAACAATATCATGCCTGATAAGGAAAATGATCACAAACATAGCCAAAATTCAGATTCTTTCATTTATTTTCTTTCATTTTTATGCCATGCTTTGAGAAATTTGGTTAGCAGGGAAGCAAAGTTGAAGACTCTACAATTAATATTATCTTTCGCTCATTTTGTTGATGATGAACATAAATTGAACAGAATATTACCATACCTAGTATCTGTTTTTGAAGATGCAGACCCAAATGTTCAAGCATTTTCTCTCAGATGTTTATCTGAATTATTATCTAGTGTAAATGAAATTACTCAATTAAATGAAAATATTTTCGTAGATTATCTATTTCCAAGAATTAAAAAATTGCTACTAGCATCCAAAGATAGTACTTATGTCAGAATAGTATTGGCTAATTGTATCAGTGATTTAGTTGAGAATGCATCAAGATTCCAGCATTTATCTATTAAATCGTACTCTAATAATGATTCTGATGATTGGGTTACTGATTTAGAAAATTTAGATATTACGAATAGATATATGAAAAAACTTTCTGATCAAATAGAACAAATAACTATTTTAGTATTGACAGACACAAACACTGCTGTTAAGAAATCATTCTTAAATAATATATTAAGTCTTTGTAAATTTTTTGGAAGAGAAAGGACTAATGATATTATTTTAAGCCATTTAATCACATATTTGAATGACAAAGACTCGACTTTGAGGATAGAATTTATTAAATTAATTCCGGCAATATCTGTATTTTTAGGTCCTGTGTCTATTCAACAGTACATCATACCTTTATTAGTCCAAACTATCAGTGATCAAGAAGAGCTAGTGATTATTTATGTTCTACAAAGTTTGAAAGATATATGCACTACTGGTTTAGTTGAAAAGAAACTATATATCGACATTTGTAAAACTGTAGCACCATTATTATTACATCCAAATACGTGGATAAGGCAGTTCTCACTTGTTTTAATAATGGAAACTTCAACAAAACTAAGTGAAGCAGAGGTTTATTGTATGTTATATCCATATATTAAACCTTACTTTGAATTTGACGTTGATTTTAGCATTTCTTCGATGATAGGAAGTTGTAAACAACCAGTATCAAGATCAGTATTTGACTTACTATGTCTATGGTGTGTAAACGCATCAAATACATTATTCTGGAAACAGATTCCAAATTTATCTGTTGATCAATTTGGATTTAACAATGTTAAATTCATTACCAAAGATTATTCTACAAAATATTATGGATTTACTAAGGCATTAAAATCAACCAAATCTGTAATAAAGTCTTATGAAAATGATGAAATACCATTAACAACAGAGGATAAAGATTGGATAGATAAATTCACATCAATGGATTTATCATCGGATGAACTCTGGAAATTGGCCATATTAAGGGGATATATTTTAGGCATTTCAAAGAATAAACGAAAAAAACAAGCTCGGTTGAGTAATGTTGATAGAGCATATTACACACAAAGAATAAAGTTAGAAAACGTTTATCCAAAAACAGTTTTTTTCGAAGCCTCAGTGAATGCAGAAAATAATGAAACTGGTGAAGTGTTGATGTCTAGCGAATGCACTGATCAAATTAAACCTGGTTCTAGTTTGCCTCAAAATGTATCTACAAATATAATATCAATCAAGAATATGAATGGATCTTTAATTTTACCAACGAAAACAAAACCAACAACAGCTTCAAATTTTGAAAATATTACTTTGCATTTACAACCAAAGAGCAATCAGTACCCTACCTACACACATGATAAATCAAACTTTAACTCGAGGACTCAATCATTTATGGTTTCAAATACCTATGAAGGCACAGAAGAAACAGTACGTTCTTTTTTGGATAAACATGAAATATTATATCCATTACATAAATATCCTGAATTTGGACCTCGTATTGAAACAAAGTTTAGTAGATTTCATATCAACTCTTACAAAAGCCAACTAATAATTAATTTAACCCAAGATGACTTCAGTGAACTATCTTCATTAACTATACTACCAAGAGAATTTCCTTTATTGATTATAGGGTCTTCGAGTGGAATTTTAAAATTATGGAATATTTCTGATTTAATAGAATCTGATTTTTATTCTCCTCAATTGACATATGATTGTAGCTCAGGTATATTAGATATTGTGGTCATCCCTGGTTATGAATCCTTTTGCGTTTTGACTAAGGATAATACCATTTTTGTCTTTAATGTTCAGTCAGTTAAGGGAGCAAAATTAAACAATTCGCTAATTTTAACATGTATCAGAAGATATAATGCAAAGAAAGATATTGAACATGTTTCAATTAGAAAAATTTCTGTTGCTTCTATTAATGGAAGTACTCATATTGTTGCTCTATCAAAATGCTCATCCTTTTACATCTATGATATTAAAACGACATCTCTAAGTAAAACAATTCAAACACCACCACAATATGGTGCAATTATAACATATGAAATCGATTCTGAGTCTGAGATTTTGGTGGCTGGAACGACAAAAGGTATAATTTGCATTTGGGATTTAAGATTCTACGTCCTTATCAAGGCATGGAGTTTTGGTGATTATACACCAATAACAGGTTTAAAGTTATTTAATGAATATTCCAAAAATCATATGATTATTGCTGGTGGCTCAAAATTAGCTTTGTTAACAATATGGGATTATGCCAGACAGAAATGTACACACGCTTTCCTGAATTCCGAAGTGGATGTACCTATAAATAATTTTGTTGCACATGAAGAACTCATTGATGGAAATAATCTGAATAGAGAGATGCAAGGTTTCAAAGAGACTTACTTTACAGTATATGGTACAACTATATTTTTTACAGACATTATATCAGAAGATGTAATAATACTTGATATGCTGAACGTTATCTCTCCCAAAAGTGTTTGGTCTCCTCTCCCTAAAGGTCATGGTTATTCACGCACTGCAGTGAATTCTACCTTAACGTATATTGTTCCAAAGCAAAATATTGGTCAACTAAATTACAATATCCCTAAATTACATATGGATTGTGTTAATTCTATTCATGTTGTAAATTTCAAAGATAAAAACTACGTTGTTACTTCAGACAGTTCCGGTATAATTAATATGTTTCTTTAAGTAGATTTAAGTAGATTACATGAAATATTATAATTGAATAATTTAATTATATATGGTTTTGCAGATATGCTTTATAAAATAAGGTACTTATATCCTATAAATGGAGATAACAATGGTAGAAAGAACATTTCGTTCAAATAATTTTAGAGCTATTTTTTTTGATGAACTCATCCAGTTTATAAACAAAATCTAAACCAACAGATTTCAAATCATCTATTTGTTTTCTAGAAGATTTGATAGAATCAGGAGTAAGCATTTCGTCATTTAGTAATTGTTTATCAATCAATCTGAAGTGATTTTCTACTTCATTTTTACACCATGTTACCAATATCGATGAAAAATCATTTGCTGCTTCCTTAAAGATATCTTCAAAGTTTAAAATTGTCTTTTTAATTATTTGGAATCGTATTACGGCAATTTGTGTTAAATAGTTAGTAGGATTGTCATAAGTCCCGATTTTTAAAATCAAATCAGTAATCAATTTTGACCTATTCTGAAGAAGTATATCTAAGCTTTCTTCATACAAACCTAACTTAATAAAATTCAAACAGCCTGACTTCAATGTATCAATATCTGATATGTTAATGAGTTTTTGTGTTAATGTGCTTTTTAATGATTCTCTTCTTTGTGAAATTCGGATAAATAGTAAGCGATTGATCAATTCTTCATCTCTATCTAACTCAGTACTTAGTTTACCACTATCTTCCTCTAATAATAATAATATATCAACAGCTTTGTCAAATTTAAGTCTTGCAAGTTCGATATCAAATTCCTCTATCATATCTTCTAATAATCGTAATTTATGTGCGGGAGAATTCACATCACGGGAAGTTGTTCTTCTGTGCATAGACATTGTGATAGTTTGCATTAGATATTGATCTACTGCTTCATTCGGCGTTGGCGACATTACTAGTGCACTGTTTCTTTGGTTTTTCATAGGACTTTTGATACTATCACGACCAGGAGTTTGTTGAGAAGTTATGTGTGAAAATGATTCCTTAATTTTCTTGGACTTTTCTTCTTCAATTTTCAATATATCAGATAAGTTATCTTTTGTACTCCTGAAAGTATCCAGGAATTGAAATATTTCATTGTTATTCCTTGTTTGAAATAGTAACTTGCTAGAAGATCCAATATTAAAATAAAGTTTGTTCCCAGAATCTTTATCTGGATTTACGCTCAAGTCTCCTACATTGAAACATTGAGATGCTGTGAGTTCTGAATTATTTGTTCTTCTCTTTGCTATCAAAACTACATTATTTAAAATGTATATTTTAACGACTTGTAGTGGTTTTAATGTAGCAATATTTAATTCAAGCCAATCATTACTCTCATAAACGATATGCTGGTTGGAATAATTATTTAGAAGTTTTTTAGATCCTTCAACATTTTTATATAAACCCGATAGATCAGTATCCCACATTTTTTCTAAAATCATTACACTAGAACGATTTCTTGCCTTTGAAGAATCGTTTGATCTAATTGGAGGTAACAATCCCTTAGTTGTCATGGAATCATGTTGAGATGCTCTATAATTTTGTTCTTCCTGTTTGATTCTTTCTTCAGCTAATGTCATAAATTGTTGCATTACTTCATATAAATCAGTAATTCCTTTTCTCAGATGCTTCAATTCCGAGTTTGTTATATTTAAATCATTATTGACTGCCATTATTTCTTTATAAGATTTGTTAACATTTTGCTTTACATCTTCTTGGACTTCTAATGATAAACTCGTTAAATTTGAGGTAAATTTATCAATCTCTAAAGCAGTAGCGTTACCCAAATTCTGTTTTACAAACTTTTTAGCTACAAAATTTGGATCTGCTAATATATTTCTCAAAGAAGCTGGTTGTAATAGCGCACCTCTATCAAATTGGCGCTTAGGTACATTTAAAGAAATATCTGAAGCTTTTGGTAAAGTATACATAGCGGATGCACGTTTAGCACTTCTCGCTGGTAATTCGATATTTAATCCAGGATTACTGGCGTTAAAGTCAACGTTATTGAATGTTGGCATACTAGAATTATTATCATTATATTGGTTCAACATAGTATTTGATGGAACTGGAATAGAATAATCCAATTTTGGTGGTGCATAATTGGCTGTGTGGACAGATAATCTTCTCTGCATAGAGGAAGCAACTTTTGTCCTCTCCTTTGCATTGATCGTAGGCAGTTGAGAATATTCCGGCGAAACCTTCAATTCCAAATTGTCTTTCTTCTTCTTTTGTTTCTTCTTCTTTTTAGAATTCAAGGAATCATCTTTCTTCTTACTAGATTTAATAGGGGAAGGAGGAGTCTTGGCCTTCGCAGGCGACCCCGATACATTCTTCCAATTAGTTTTAGCTTTCTTTAACGAAAATCCAACCATTGCTTCAATATATTAACCAATTGGACATATAAAGTATCTAAAATAATCAAATTTCTTTTTCTCGATATCGTAGTCCCTTTACAATTACTGTATTCTAGAATTTGAGCTCGATAATAAATTAGTCACAATACCCTTAACTCTTCACCAAAGTAATATTAAAGACAACAGCAAGCAAACACAATCACACACAACCAATAGAAGACTTCTCAAAAGGCCACTATCAACATATAAACGACTTTTTATAAACGTTTCTTTACCTGGTAGGTTCATTAATATTGGAAAATGTATAATACACTTTTTCAATTTTTTGTTTATTTCGAAACTATTAATATTATCAAAATTAAAAATGAAATATTATCCATTCATTAATAGACATATTTATGTGTAAGTAGGTGGTTAATTGTTGTTTTCGTTTCTGATTTAATTGAGTGCATGCGAGGTTACAAGGTTGTGGTGAGTCAGATTCGTTTATCCCTTTTGATATATAGCGAGGTTTTTGTTTAATAGACACGAGGGCATTAGAGTAAACTCGAGTTTTGAGAACGGCAAGAATACTAGAGATAGGTAACAGGTGCTCTGTATAATTGGTGTAAGATAGTATAGCGAGTATGAGTGTGACGAGTGAGGAATTGAACTATTTAATATGGAGGTATTGTCAAGAGGCGGGCCATGAGGTGTCTGCTTTGGCGTTGCAAGAGGAGACTAGAGTTTTAGAATTCGATGAAAAATATAAAGGCACTATACCGTTGGGAACGTTAGTCAATTTGGTCCAGAAGGGGATATTATACTCTGAGAGTGAGTTATTGGTTAATTATAACGGCAAAATAGAAGCATTGGACGAAACACGTTACAGGGAGGATTTCAATCTTGTGCAAGCATTGCAAGTTGACAAAGAGAAGTATCCGGATTTGGTTTCTAATGGTAAGTTTGTTTTAGAACATGATATAGAAGAGAATGGGAAACTGGATTCGGTTGAACAAGAGGTTGAGGAGCATATAGCAAACGACAAGAAGGAAGAGGGTCAACTTGAAGAGAAGAAAGAGGACAAGATCGAAACAGTTGAAACTCTGATATCAAAGGAAACCACTAAAAGCGACAATTTTATCAAGACACTAAAGGAAGTAAAAGAACTTGATATTATAACACTTTCTTCTTGGAATCCAGTTGAACCAAATTTACTAGCATATGGAGATAATGATTCTGTTGCAAAACTGGTTAAATATACCGTTGACAAAGAAACATCGGAATGGAAAGTGGAAAATACTTATGAATTAAAGCATCCAAGCTCCTTATCTGGATCTTCAAGTAGTACAACAAATAAAATAACGTCACTAGCATGGTCTCCAGATGGTGAGAGTATAGTCACTGCAGTTGAAAATGGAGAATTGAGAATTTGGAATAAGGATGGTAGGTTGAAAAATGTCTTGAATTTTCATAGATCACCAATTGTTACTGTGAAATGGAATAAATTAGGAAATTACTTCCTAAGCAGTGATATAGATAATGTAACAATTTTATGGAATTCACAAATAGGAACAGCTTTACAGCATTTTGAATTGAAGGAGCTTTCATCGTCATCACAATCATTGGGAGTTGATTTAGAATGGGTAGATGACAATAGATTTGTAATCCCTGGCTTAGAAAATACTATAGCGGTTTACCATGTTGATGAAAAAACGCCACTGGGTAAGCTTCAAGGACATCAACGTGCAATTAGTGTTCTAGAAATGAATAACATTAACAAACTTCTACTAAGTGCTTCAGATGATTATACACTAAGAGTGTGGATGGGTGGAAGTAGTAATTCAAGTAACTGTTTTTATGGACACTCCCAAAGCATAGTTTCTGGTTCATGGATTGACGATAAATTTATCATATCCTCGTCAATGGATGGCTCAACTAGAATTTGGTCTTGCGACAATAATACATTGGTGGCATTATCTGTTGTTGATGATATACCTATTTTTGCAGGGAAATTATCTCATGATAAGACAAAGTATGCAGTGGGCTTCATGGATGGTCAAATAATTATTTATGATATAAAAGGCATTATGGAAACTCTCTATAAGAATTTAAACCAACAACAAGAAGCAAATAGAATCAATTACAACACTATGGGACCTTTATCAATACCCATATATGGTAGTTACCAATGCAGTAAAGATGGCAATTGTATATTCGACATATCATGGAACTTCGATTCAAGTGCTATCTCAATCGCATACTCCGTAAGCAATGGTATTATTTTAACAATATAGATTAAATACTTATGAACATGTAACACTATTTTTCAATAATATCATTTGTGATGCTTTATGGCTACCTTATAAGATATAATACCTTGTGAACTTAATACATCAGGGCCTAATCAAATAACATCTTCAATGAAATGGTTTATTAAGATGTAATGTATGGATTTTTTAAATCGCTGACAGTGAAAGCGCATTATATAAAAAATATTTATATTTTAAAAGTTATCAATTTAAAGGATTTATAACTAAATATATTTTAATGGTATCTATTATTTAGATCATGCCTATGTTCTATAGTATCTAGGGAGAGGACAGTAAAAAAAAAGTACAGAAAATAAAGTTATTGATATATCATGGATGCTATCAGTGATCCAACGTTTCAAAACACGCAGATTCATTCATTGAATACAGAGGAAACGCCTTCCTTATTAACGGTTATTATTGATACTTCTCCTAAACTATGGGCAGAATTGGATCAGGAAATGCAAGAAGATGGGGCTATAGTGAAAGTTCTAAAATCGATGTTGGTGTTTT
Source organism: Tetrapisispora fleetii (assembly GCA_003707605.2). Taxonomy (NCBI): domain Eukaryota; kingdom Fungi; phylum Ascomycota; class Saccharomycetes; order Saccharomycetales; family Saccharomycetaceae; genus Tetrapisispora; species Tetrapisispora fleetii. The sequence continues at coordinate 39,565 of PPKB02000026.1, read as the reverse complement.
TGAATGCTCATCTGGCTACAAACAATGCTAATAAAGTAGCAGTCATTGCAGCACATACGCAAGGTATTAAATATTTATATCCTAATAATTCTACGAATAAAAGCAAACCTTCTGAGGCAAGCTCGAGTAAGAAGGATCTTGCAATCATTAATCCAAATATGTACAGACAATTTAGAAATGTTGATGAATCTTTGGTGGAGGAAATATATAAGATTTTTCAAAAGGAAAAGTCTGAATACTTGCATAAACCAAAACAGAAAAGCACCTTATCTGGGGCGATGTCTGCTGGTTTGACGTATATCAATAGGTTATTGAAAGAAGAAGAGAACTATTCTCTAAAATCAAGAATGTTAGTGATTACTTGTGGTGGTAATGCTTTTACTGGCAATCAAGGTGAAGAAATAATACAGTATATTCCAATCATGAATTGTATCTTTTCAGCAACAAAAATGAAGTGTCCAATTGATGTTGTCAAGATAGGTGGATCTTCCGAGTCTACATTCTTACAGCAGGCCACAGATGCTACTAGCGGTATCTATTTATACGTGAAAGATTATCATGGGTTAATTCAATATCTTCTAACTGCAATGTTCATTGATCCATCATTAAGATCCACAATCGTAAAACCAAATAGCAAAAGTGTCGACTTCAGAACCTCATGCTACATAACCGGTAAAGTCGTCGCCGTAGGATTTATATGCTCCATATGTTTATGTGTTATCTCAATATTACCTCCTAATAACAGATGTCCAGCATGTGATTCAGTATTCGATGAAAAGGTCATAGTCAAGTTAAAAAGGAAACCAATAATAACATCCAGTACAGTAAAGAAGGTTACAAAAAAAAAATAAAGCAATACATTACATACTCATAAAGAACATTATATATATAGATAGATACAAAGAATCATATTGAACTACATACTATTAGTATTTTTACCGTATACTAATAAATTTCAATCAAATAACGTTATCTAACAGATCTATAGCAATTAAATCACTCAAAAGTAAACACCTTCACAAATATCATAAAGATAGCCATCACAACTTGTTATTCACTCATCGCAAGATGTCCAGTATATTGGTGTCTATGACTGATGTGAAGAAGTTGTCTTCATGAAGAAAGTCACTTAGTATCAGATTTTTAAGATTAAGATTCGATTGAAAAATTGAACCACTACTAAAATGAAAAATTATTCTTAAATAAAGATGACTTTAAATAAAAGAAACGGATATATTTAGATGGTTTTGGAAGTAGTGGATCTGATGTTATCCTGTTTGAGGAGTTGTTGATGTTTTGTGAATCATTATATAAGAGGAATAAATTTGATGAGAGGTTGTTATTCAATTGGCGTGATTGTGTGAGTTGATATTAAATCTTTGGAAAGGAGAGGTTTGGAACTTGAATTGAATTATGTCAGATGAAGCAGGCTCTTCAGTCTTTATTGAAGATGAAGTACATCAATATGATCACAGTGCTTTAAGAATTGCCAAAGATTTGTTTGCGGGTACGACTGGTGGTATTGCGCAGGTACTTGTTGGACAGCCATTTGATACCACGAAAGTGAGACTTCAAACATCAACTGCAAAGGATATCACTACAATGAAAGTGATTAAAGATTTGATTAAAAATGAAGGTTTGCGAGGGTTTTATAAAGGTACTTTGATACCTTTGGTTGGTGTTGGTGCTTGCGTATCGGTTCAATTTGGTGTTAATGAATATATGAAAAGAATACTGAAAAATTATAATAAAAAATATAAAGGTATTGATTCGAAGATTTTATCTTTACCACAATATTATGCATGTGGGTTGACTGGTGGTTTAGTTAATTCATTTTTATCGTCTCCAATCGAGCATATTAGAATAAGATTACAAATACAAAAAAATTCAGGAAAGAATGCAGAATTTAATGGGCCATTGGATTGTATTAGAAAACTAGTTAAGCAAAAGCAATTGATGAGAGGTTTGCCAGTTATGATGTTAAGGGCTGGCCATGGGTTAGGTGTGTATTTTCTTGTATATGAGGCATTGATTGCAAACCAAATAAGAAAGAAATCCATAAATAGAGAGGATATTCAATCTTGGAGATTGTGTCTATATGGTGCAACTGCAGGTACATTGTTGTGGATTGCTGTTTACCCAATTGATGTTATCAAATCGATAATTCAAGCTGACAACTTAAAAAATCCTAAATACGGCACATCCTTATTCAAAGTTGGTAGACAGTTGTACATGAAGGAAGGTATATCAGTATTTTTCAAAGGTTTCTTGCCAACCATGCTAAGAGCCACTCCAGCCAATGCTGTTACATTTACTGTATTTGAAACATCTATGAGATTGATGGGTTAGGTACCGTTCACATCTTTACAATTCAGAGCAACTTCTAAATTCTGAACCTGTTTCTGATAAAATTAAAATATTTCATATTAGAATTTAGCAATTTCTTTATACTTTATAGACTTTTAAAGAATTCAATATTTGTAATTTCACATATACAATAGTTTCTATATTTACTTGATTGATTATTATTGTTTTGCTTTTAATATAACAAGACGATTGAAAACAAAGGTCATATTCAACTATTCTTCATTTGAAGACTTGAGAAGGATGTAATGAAACTGCAGGCAAATAATAATTACAATTTTATGACATTTGTGAGGAAATTTTAACTTAATACTACAATTTCATTACCTTAATAAAAATTAAATTTACAGTAGCTGGTCTTATCGATTAGTTTGCTTTCTCTATTATATATGTAAGTACTTTCGATCCAACACATCTTCAACTGGAAACAACTTAAAATCATGATACCCATAAACCATGGATGGACATCTACATTTGATCAATCAATCAGTGTCATATATATATTTTATATATGATTTTATTTACAAATATAATTGGTAATAATATAAACATACTAAACATTAGCATTTTAAATGTTGACATTTGCAGAACCCTCAGGATTCTCTAAAATCGAATCTCCTAGCCCTGTAATTAAATCTGTTCCTTTAAAACAGGCAACTAACCCAAGTCCTGTAATAATTGCTAATTTAAACTCCCTATTTTCCTTCTGATTACTCTTTTTATTATAATTATAGTCTTGGACATCTTCCCAAGTACCAGCTTCCCAATAGTTGCTGTTATCATATCGTTTTTGTTGGTACATCTCTCTATAGTTCTTTTCAAAGTCTTCACCATATGCGTTAGGCCAGCTAGCGCTTATACTGGCAAATCTTTTAGGGTCTGACAGAATTGCCTTCGAACTAGATATAATTTTAAATCTCTGTAACTTTTCTTTATCTGTCAATAAACTTGTCTTAGACATTGCATCCGTTCTGTACACCATTATATTTCTTGAGACATCCGGATGATATATTTTCACATAATTTAAATATTTCTTCTTAATCAACTGCAAGGTCTTTCTCTCTAAAGGTTGCTCTAATCTTGTTAACCCAAAAATTTGCAAAGGGGATGGATGTTTCATGGTTGGCCATTGAGAATCAAACACATAAACAAAATCATCTTTGGAATCTTGTTGAATATTCTTATTATCAGTAATGCAATATGTAGCGTATGTAGCTCTTGAATGCATATGCTGAATAGCTAGTTTAGCATAGGACCCTTTCTTTAATGGATTTGTGTACTTTAAAGTTCTGCACAACATTAGCGTCCCTTTCATTTCGAACCAAAAATCATCAATTATTAAAACTAATTATCACCAAATACTGCTTCCGCATTGCAAACAATGCTCTCATCTGTGGCATTTTTGCAAATAGAACTTGTATTCAACAGTTATCTTACTGTAATGGTAACTATAGTACCATTAAAATATTTTGTATCTGAAATTTTCAGTATTAAGCTCATTGAAATTTTAATAATGGATTCTATTTGATGAAAATTATAAAACTTTTCAAGCTCATCTGCTATTTAAATGCTAATTTGAGTTTGTTTCTATATGGGACTTCTGCCTGTTGGAATATATTTTGTTTGTGTTTCAATGTTTGCTAGAATTTTATTCTTGGTGTTCGTTTTTTTATCCAGTAAGCATACTTTAGTAGAGGTTAAATATCAATCAAGTATAGTTTAGTAGTCAGATAAGAAAAAATGTCTAATCAAGGGCAATGGGATAAGAAAGGTATGGATATTGCTTTTGAGGAAGCAAAGTTAGGATTTGAGGAAGGTGGTGTGCCGATCGGTGGTTGTTTAATAAACAATGAGGACGGTACAGTCTTAGGGCGTGGTCACAACATGAGATTTCAGAAAGGTTCTGCTACTTTACATGGTGAGATCTCAACTTTGGAAAATTGTGGTAGATTAGAAGGTAAAGTGTATAAGAAGACGACTTTATATACTAGTTTATCTCCATGTGATATGTGCACTGGTGCTATTTTGATGTATGGTATTCCTCGTGTGGTTATTGGTGAGAATGTGAACTTTAAAAGTCCAGGTGAGAAGTACTTAGCCTCAAGAAACACTGAGGTAGTCATAGTTGATGATGAAAGATGTAAAGCTATCATGAAAAAATTCATTGATGAAAGACCACAAGATTGGTTTGAAGATATTGGAGAGTAATTGAATATCATAGAGCTGAAAACCTAACTCATCTCTAAACAAATGCAATATTTCTTAAATTTTGAATTATTCTTAAATAATTCACTATCGCTATTAGATTATATATATATATGTGTATATTTTATGTCTCATGTACTCTACAAAAGTTACTTTGTGAAATAGTTACTTAGTTTAATATATTAAATAATCTCTTGACTATTAGAGCTGTTGTGGAATTAAAGTAAAGGGCATTTATCCTTAAATAGAAAAAGCTCTCTTCAAAATCATTTGGATATCTCTTCAGTTGCAGACTCAACATCCTCTTTAACTGGAATCGATGGAAGTGGCTGTGGGGAAATGATATCCATATAACACACTAATAATGACAAAAGAGACAAAACTACTCTAACAGCTGGGGTTTGCTCAGCTGGATTGCTTTCAGCTTTTGGTCTGTTCTCCAATTTAGTAAACTCATTATCATCTTCGGAACTATTCAAATAAAAATGGAAAGACTGAACCAGTGAGAACCAACCAACAAACTTATTCTTTAAGAACATGGCTACCATTGGCATAGACTGGTTTAACATACCAGATACACCTTTTGCGGCAGCCACACTATCTCTTGGTAATGGCACATGCTTATAACTTTAATAAATGAATATATATAATATATGTTAGTAAGTAATATGATATGAATGATAAAGAATCAACGAAAACAAATTCGAAATTTAGGTCACATACCCCACAGCTAAATCAGCTCTCTTCGTATTATTTAAAGCCATTTGTATAATTATCTTATTATATTAACAATGCAAGTTCAAATGAAGTGTTTCTTTACACCTTAACCCCCACTATACACAATTTATATAACCATCTTTTTCTGAATAACTTTTCATTTATAGATGCTATATTTTGAAGGTTTCAAATTTTATATTGAGCAGTTGTAGCGCATAGCATCAATATTTGATAAATTTGAACGCAAGCAAGAGTATATAAATGTATGATTTGTATATTGTTTCTGAATCTTTTATATATTAATGTATTATCTTATTATATCTATGAATTTATTTGTAACTGTGTAATTTAAACAATTACGATGGATTCTTGTCTAGTTATGGAAAAACAAGTGTGAAATTACGATGAGCATATCAACTGTGTATATGCGATGCACGAATGTTGGTTTGTGAGAAGAGTCTAGAGTTTAATTAAATGAATAATTAGACGTCAATCCCTCTATGTTCTTATTTTCAACCGGATATAACTCTAGTTGTTGGAATTTTGTTGCCTTTGGGTGGTAGTAAAAACCCTGGATGCTACCGTTTAGCTGATCGTGTACTACATAATAATACCCATCGAAATTGGCGCCCCTAATATTGGATGAATAACTAAATGATTCTTTACCCCTTTCTACTTGGCTGCTAGGTGGGAGTAAGAATCTTTCCTTCCATCTCATAAATATGTATCTCTCGTTTCTGTAGTTGTCTATATTTAGATTTATCGTCCTATTCAAATATGCCTCCACGTTCAGTGAAGCCTTCGCGGAACGTGATTTGGATTTTGCTTTACCATTGAGGTTTTCTTCATCTTTGCAGAACCGGCTGTTGCTCTCGTAGTCGTTGTACGAGGACCTGACTACATGTCTATAATTATTAAAGTTTTCCCAATGTTCATAATCAGTAGCGTCATCGGATATGAAACTGCACAAGGACCCATCTGAGGTTATATCAAAACTGTTGTGTTTCTCCCAATCTGAGGACAAGAACCCAAATCTGGCGTCCTGCTCATTGTTCGAGGTCACCACATAAGAGTCGAAATACGTCGTGATCTCAGGGTTGGCACAGGTTAAATTCTTGATCGTCAGCGAACCCGTCAGATGCGGCTCCGTAGAACACCCCATTGTGCTGCGCGTAGGCAGCAAAACGTCCTTCAACTCGATCACCACCTCGTAACTCTTGTACCCGGAAATCTGATGGCCTTTGAAAACCATATTCTGCCTCAGATAATCAGTCTGCACATACCCCACCACACCAGGCAACCTACCCAAACACGCATAATCAGATCTGTCCTCTTCAATATACTTCTTCCGCACTTGGCAGACCTTGAACTCTCGCTTCTTCTGCAAACAACTACTCTGCGGAGGACTACTATTCAACACACCTGTCTCACTGTCCGTGTCTACTCGACCGACAACGTCGGGACAACCGAACGCAGCACCCCACGGCTCACCACCACCAGCATCGCGCGGCTCAACTGCCAGCAACGACGACGACAGGTTGTTCAACTTCAAATAACTATGACTATGAGAACCCACCACCGTTGTATCCACCCCATCACATCCTTTAGCCTTCATCCCATCAACAGAGATATTGCCTTTACTATGAAAACTTTCATGAATCATCCTGTATGTAATAACCTTGCAACGAAATGCTTCGCCTGAGACGCTGAAATGTCGCCGGAAACACCAAAATCAATTCGCAGAGACACAAGACAAGATACAAGATACAAGACAACATCACCATCACCATCACTTCATGCTCCATCAACCCACAAACAATCACTGACACCTCTTATATATATACTGATATGCATCACTGAAAATTTTTTGCTATCTTACTAGCATAATGGACTCTTTGCTCTAATCACTACTAGTAATGGCAATGATAGCTCTATGAATAAAATATGTCTCATCTCATCTCATCGCAAATTCTTGCATTTGCGAAACAAAACAACGGTCGAGGGCGGTAATCGCGCACGCGCGGCGGCACCGTGGGGAAAAACACTCGAGCGTCGTTTCTTTTGGCGCGGGCGCCCTGGCAGTGCGGGTGCAGGCGCACGAGCAACATACTGCCTGCCGTTGCTTTGTTTGTTTCTTTTTCTGCCGCTCCCCCCACGGTGCCCCGTGCACGCACGCGTGGGGCACCGTGGGCCATAAGTCACGTGGACAGACGTCCACGTGACTTCATTTGTAAGCCGACGTCAACAGAATACGCATCACGTGCGTTGCACGTGATGCGTATTCCATTCTTTTTCTCCGTCGCCACGCGCGCGTCACCCGGACACACTCGCCGCCGTGGAATTTTGCCACGCTGCCGCCGTCTTGTTCTGTTGGACAAACTCTCGCCGTTATCTCGTCTTGTCCTCCGCGGTCTCCCTTGGGAAACCGATTACTGAAAAATGTTGACCTCGGATTCTGATATTGAATTCTACACCGCCATAATTCTACACACACACATATATATATATATATATATGTTAATCAGTACTCGTTATTGTGGTCCTGCGTTTAGGTTGGGGTTTATGCGGACTCACAGTACTGTAGTGCTCTCGTAACAGACTAGTAGAACAGCGACACCCGCCCCTTCTCAGGATGAATCCTCAAGTTACAAACATCGTCATCATGCTAGTCATGATGCAATTGGCTAAGAGATTGGACATGGAAGATCCAACGATCATCAACTACATTAGAATTCTGTACGGTTCTTGTCAAGCCGTCACTTTCCTAGTGTACCAGTACACTAGAGCCAAGATCATCAAAAAAAATGATATGACCACTTTGAAGTACGTTGCCCCAGGTAACCCATTATCTGGTCAAGAAGAAAAATTAGAAGTCACCACTGTTAGAGACTACGATCTACAGCAAATTGACTCTTCTATCAAATCCATCTACTCCGGTTTGGCTATGATGGGTTTCATGCATTTCTACTTAAAGTACACGAACCCATTGTTCATGCAATCTATTTCTCCAGTTAAAGCTGCTTTAGAAAACAACGAAGTTCAAATTCATTTATTTGGTAAAGCTGCTTCAGGTGATTTGAAAAGACCATTCAAGCAAACTTCAATGTTTGGCTCCATGGGTGCAGCAGCTAAGACAGACAAGAAATCCATTGAAGAAGCTGAAAAAGCTGGTATGGGCGGTGTCAAAGCAGAATAGTCTGTTAGTTCAATCGTTTTAGCTTTACATTTAAAAAATTCTCATTTTATATTTCTTTTATTATAAAATGGTAATAAATATTATATAAATATATACGTACATACACAACTCTTTTGTCATGATACTTATAAAATTATAAATTCTATACATGCAATTTTGAATAACAAATTTCAATATTTGATGATTCAAGTTTCCATAAACTTTTAGTTGATTAAAAAATAATAGATTATATCTATAATACACTCAATACTTTGACGATGCACATGATATATTGAACAATACAAGCACGGGCAAGTGTGGTTGATGTTTAAGGTTATTACAATGTTCTGTAAAGTGCTAGTGTTAGGGGCTGGTGGGTTAGGTTGTGAACTTTTGAAGAACCTTGTTATGCTAAATGAAATTGTAAATGAGATTCATATAATTGATTATGATACAATTGAACTAACAAATCTCAACAGACAATTCTTATTTACTCAAAATGATATTGGAAAATCAAAAGCTATTGTAGCGGTAGACTACATAAAACACAATTTTCCCAGTCTAATTGATACTGGTAAACTTAAAGTAACAGCTCATTATAAAGATTTGACTTTAGTTTCTCTTGAGTTTTTAAGTTCATTCGATTGCATTATATCAGGTTTAGACGCAATTGAGCCACGTAGATTAATAAACCAGAGATTAGTTCAAATTACAAAAGCATCGAATTTTGACAAATGCATACCGTTTATTGATGGAGGTGTCGAAGGATTAAAAGGCCATATAAAAACTATTATCCCAGGTATTACTGCATGTTGGGAATGCTCTATAGACACTTTCCCAACCAAACAGTTGACAGTACCAATGTGTACCATAATAAATAACCCAAGAAATATTAATCACATTATAGAGTATGTTGTATCGGTAGAATTGAAAGATTTAAATTACGATAACAAGTCAGATCAAGATAAGCTTCTCCTTCATTGCATAGACCGAGCAAACAAGTATAACATAGAAATCGATCCATCAAAATTCAATATCAATTATATATTAGGAATAATTAAAAAAATTATTCCTAATGTATGTACCACCAATGCAATCATTGCTGGTCAATGTTGTAACGAATTATTGAAAATATATTACGATTTAAATGATTTTGATAACCTTAACAATTTCTCAAATTATAATGGATCTCAAGGAACCTATTTATTCAGTTTCTGCCACAATAAAGCTCCAAATTGCATAATATGTGGTGATATATAATCTCATATAAAGATAAGTTATAATGTACTTAATGCTTAAGACTCAAAGCACAAACAATAATCTATATTCCCATACTTTACAATTATATAAATAAATAAATGGCTGATCATTAAAGTGTTCTTACTCTTAAATACTCATCGACCCTTTTTTATTATGTTAACTTCCGTCTTACAAGGTTTTGTTATTTAAAAGCCTTATAATGATTCGTTAAGGAAACTTTAAGCTTTAATGGGCTTGGTAATAAGATATATGTTTAGTATATAAGAGATAGGTGTGTAAGTTCTAGTTGTTATATTCTAAATTGTGTAGTTCAAGACTATTGTATTGTTGAATATATGTTAAAGGTTTTTCTAGAACGTTATATATCCATTAAGATTTACTACAGAGGAATCTTTAATTGCACAGAACGGTGAAAGATGTATCTCAGGAAAATGGTAATGAAAAGAGCATTTAATATTGTTGGTACTGGGACTGGGTTTGAACTAGGAAGTGTAACTAGGTTGCTACGGCATACTAATCATGGTAGAAATTTTTTGGTAGGAAGTAGCGTTTTGGAGAAAAGGTTTTTGACTTATTCTGTTAGAAGATCACAATCGAACAAAGGCATTGAAACGAATGGTTTAAAGGCAGATGTTAATGAAGAGTTTGTAACTCCTTTGAATATTATAAATAAAAATGATAAGTTGGATTTTAATATAACAGAAAGAGCGATAAAGAGATTGGTAGATATATTTGAAGAATCTAAGCAATCATTGAAAGTATCAGTTGAGAGTGGTGGGTGTCATGGTTTCCAATATAACTTGAAGTTAATACCATCTTCAGAGTTAAATAAAATGAAGGAAACGCATGATAATAGTACTGCGAATGATTCAAAAACTACAAGTGAATTTAGTAAAAAAATAAATAATGGTGACAATGAATTGGATGATGAATTATTTGACGAGTTTGAAGTTGATGAGATGCCAGCCTCCCCTACAAGCAATAAAAATGTCATATATGAATTCCCAGGTTCAGCATCAGTCGTTATAGATGAAAACTCGTTAAAAATTTTAAATAAAACCTACCTGACTTATACAACAGAATTGATAGGTTCAACTTTTAAAATTATGGGTGGCAGCATGAAAAGTTCATGTGGTTGTGGAAGTAGTTTTGATGTGGAAGCTTAATTTCATACTTGCAAATGTTATTAATATTACAATATTATTTAATTATTTATATAATTAATGAACTATATTCTTATTATTGATTCGGATTTTGGATCTGTTTCAGAACTTTATGTAAGATATTATCTCTCATAGAGAATGCATTGGTAATGATATTATATTTCGTGAACTTGAGGTGATTCAATAAACTTATAGAACTTAAAGGTGTTACGTTAGTCCTAATACCAGTTTCTTCATATATATATGGAAGTATAGATTTTTGAAATGGTCTATCATTCGTTTTAAATAATATCCTACAACTTTTTTCAGGTATTTCAAGATCCATCTTCTTTAAATTTTGGTCAACTGTCTTTATATCGAAAACAAAAGAAGTATTATAAAACTTATATTCGATATTATTGAAATTACCATTACTAAAAGAATTTGGCGACACAGCAGTATCACAAAGTTCAATCATTTGCTCATTATTAAATTGTAACTGCCATATAATACAATTTATTTTAGATTTTAACCATTCAATAAACATGAAATTATATCTCTCATCTGACCCTGCATAACAAAATATCATCGGAATCTCAAGTTCATTATTCTCTATACAGGCTAATTTGAACCTACCGTCTCCAATCACCTCATACTCGAACTCAAAACAATTAAAACTATCTGACATCACAGGTCCTTCAGCATTATCCTCCACTATAATATTCTTATATTTAGATAAAGAATTATTGAATAACTTCTCTAACTCATCGAAATGCTCTTCAAGGTTTATATACTCACTAACAGCGTAAAAACTCCATGCATAGGGCATCGATAAAAACCAAAAAACAAAAAGCTTGCTAATATAACATTAGCTAACGATGCAAACAACCTAATCAATCTTAACTGTAGGACTACTCGACCTGTGCCACTAAATAACAATTATAAAATAAATAATAAATAATAAAGAAAGATTTCTTATATAGTAGAGGCCTTAAATCAAAGTCTTTAAATTGAAAAATGAAAAAAGTTAATATTTAGGTAATAATGTTTCATTAGAATATAAAAAGGAGTAGGTACAAAGTGTTATACAATTATTTAAATATAGAGTTTATGGTTTATGTTGATTCAATTGTTAATTGTAATTGTGTAACTTAATGATTGGTGAACACAGATTTATGAAATTGTTTTACAATAGTTTTTTTTTGGTTCCATAATACATTAAAACTTATACTAGTATTGCTAAATTTGTGAATATCTGAGAAAGCATTCTATTTCAGTATGAGTGGGTTTTGGGCTAATAATAAGGATTCCATTTACTCTGGGTTAAAAACAGTAGGTAAAGCTGGTTATAATGGTACCAAGGCAGTGGCCAAAACTGGTTATTCTGCAAGTAAGAAGCATTACAATAATAGTAAAAATAAAAAGGATAAAAAGACAAAGACTAAGGGTAGCGATGGAGAAGAGTATTCAGAAGAAGATGATGATGACTATAGATACACAGCTCCTGTAGTGACTTTACAGGACCCTTCTTCCTTTCCTGCTCCTCCTATTCAGGCTGGTCAAAGACAGTATGGTCCTGGTGGACAAATAATAGAAGCTACTACTCCAATGACAGGACAATCGATTGACAGTTCATTACCTCAACAGTCTCAGTACCAACAGCCTCCAGCGCAGTACCAACAGCCTCCTGTGCAGTACCAACAGCCTCCCGTACAAGGTCAACAGCCTCCAGCTCAATATCAGCAGCCTCCTGTGCAGTACCAACAGCCTCCTGTACAAGGTCAACAGCCTCCAGCTCAATATCAGCAGTCTCCTGTGCAGTACCAACAGCCTCCCGTGCAAAGTCAACAACCTCCAGCTCAATATCAGCAGTCTCCTGTGCAGTACCAACAGCCTCCTGCTCAATATCAGCAGCCTCCTGTACAAGGTCAACAGCCTCCTGCTCAATATCAGCAGCCTCCTGTACAAGGTCAACAGCCTCCTGCTCAATATCAGCAGCCTCCCGTACAAGGTCAACAGCCTCCTGCTCAATACCAGCCACCGACAGAACCTCAATATCAACAACCTTTACAATCAGGTCAACGTTCTGTACCAGCGGCCCCTCAGGCTCAACCTCAATTCCAACAGCCTCCCGTACAAGGTCAACAACCAGCACAGACCCTAAATGATCAATTACCACTACAACCAGGTCAACGTGCTGTACCAACGGCCCCTCAGGCTCAACCTCAATATCAACAACCTCCGCAACCTCAGTATCAACAACCTCCACAACCTCAGTATCAACAGACTCCACAACTTCAGTATCAACAACCTCTACAACCTCAGTATCAACAGACTCAGCAACAGTCAACAACCGTATCACCTGTAGGCCAAGAACAAAATCCAAATAATGACATACAGTCAGAATATACAACTGGAAGTGATTACTATTCTACGAATGAAACTCAACCTGAAGATCAGAATGCAGGCCAGCCTGAGGCATCCCCAGCTTCAGGAATTGATTTTGCAAGTGATCTGCAAGCTCAATTACAAAGTCGATTTGCCAAACAGCCACAACTTCCAAATAATGAAATTGAAGCTGTGCCTAATATTCAAAGCGTTTCAACAGCAATTCCGGCGGCAGATACTCCACCAAATTCCCAATATGGTATATTAAACAGGCAAGTACCACACCCAAGCGTTTATGGCAACAATGTAACTGCAGATTATGTTCATTCAACAGATACAATAAATTCTTCAGCCTCCAATAACTCAGGTAGATATAATTCTGGTGGATCTGTCACACCATATGATCCAAATGCGCGTGCTCAAAACGGTGCAAGTAATAAAATAAATATACCTACTATCGATACCAGCGCATTGCCCCCACCTCCTACGCATAGGGATAGAGGTTCTGCTATTCCCAAACCCTCAACCATCGATTCTGCATCCGACCTTTCGGCTAACCAACAGAATGTTCGTGTTCCTGCACCAATTGAAATGAGAGATTTGGATAATTCTGATACTTTAGTTGAAAACTTAAATAACACAAAGAATACAAATGATAACTTTGAAAATAAGAATATTGAGGGTGGAGTGGAAAGAGTAGGAATTACTGGAGCATACGATAATTCCGCAAAGACTAATTTTGCTCCGCCTCCTAAGCCATATAATCCAGCACTCAATCAGAATAGTACTGTTAGTACTCCTATCAATCCTACTTCACCTGCTGCTGTTGCTAACAAATTTAATGATACTACCAGAAGTGTTCCTCAATTACCAAAAAGAAGAACATCTGATAATCTGACACCTAATGCGAACTCTTCGAGTATTCAAGAAATGCCATCAGCAACTAATATACAGAACTTCCCACCACCACCAAAACCACATAGAGGCGTTCCATTAGATGCAAATGGCTTAGATATGAAAAGTGAACAAATGGCTCTACCAAAAAGGAATTCTACAAATGATATGCCTTTTTTTGAAGGTTTAAAACGACCACCAAGATCCCACAATATCCCTATTGAGAAACTTAATGTTGTTCCACCTCAGCCAATAACTCATATGGATGATGAAGATAAAAATGCGTCAGCAATTCCAAGTTTTAGAAGAGATACTGATATTCGTATATCTGAGTTTGCACCTCCTCCAAAGCCATTTAGGCATGTATCAACTAGTTCACCTATCGAAGTAGAATATAAACAATCTCCCGAAGAACTAGGTTCCAATAGACAAGAAATTTTGAAGAAAAAAAATCCTCCGCCAGTATTAAAACCTAAGCCTAAACGTTTAAATAATTCTGTAAATAGCGAAGGTATTATAAACGCAGAAAGATACCTTCCAAAAAAAGTTGATGATAACGATCTATCCCAAGGAACTGCCCCAGATTTTGTTGACGACAGTGAATTGTCACAAGTTCTAAGGAATATGAAGTTGAAAAAAACAGAAAAAACATCTAGTCCTTCCATAAATAATGAAGCTACGGCCGGAAATCAATTAAAGAAGAAAGTGCCACCAACTGTTCCCAGAAAAAGGAATGAACTGAAATCCAATCCACCTGCTGTCCCAGCAAAAAAGGAGTCATTAAAATCATCAAATGATCAAAATCTTCCTCATAGTCCCCAAACATCTACCTCAGAATATAATGATGACTTCAATCCATTTCAAAAATATTTAAAGAGGGCAGTACCAGTTGAAAATGACCGCTTACATAAATAATGACTTTAAGTTTTATGTAAAATTAACTAAAGAAAATTTAGTAATTATTAAATATTCAATGACATATTATCATGATTAGTAACTTGTGAAGTTTGCTTGATTACATGCTCTTATAGAAATGTTTCAAGAATGGGTTTCTTTTTCTCCTCATCTTTTATATTCACAATGGTTATTAAGTATGGGAATATCGCATTACCGCATTTATTTTGATGCACCCTTTTAAAAAAAATCTTGATATTTAAAAGAACAAACAACAACTTAGTTATAAAATGTGGAATTGAATCTTTTTGAACGAGTTGGTGTACCTCAGTAAGTCAGCTTATATATAATATAGGTGCATACATTAGAATATTTTCTAATTACAATCAAGTTTTTTGTTTGGAAACCTTAAATGGGAAGACAGTGTGGGATATAATCAAGAATACATTAGGGCTATGTTGGGATTAGAAGATACTACTCATTGGTTGATTGTTATGGGGATAATTTATTTGATTCTTCCATTGCTTACTTACTTAGCTTTACCCTATATATTCTATGGGAATAAATCTACGAAAAAGAGAATAATCATATATGTTCTTGGTGAGATTGGACATTCTCCAAGAATGTGTTACCATGCTCTAAGTTTTAGTGAGCACGGATACGATGTAGAGTTATGTGGCTATGTAACAGACGCTATTGCAAAAGAAATTATCGATGATCATAATATTACAATTCATGAAATTCCAGTTTACAAGAACACTAGTAATACTAAGTCTGTTTTAATTTTGGTTAAGAAGGTATTCTTCCAAATATTTTCTACTATTAAACTTCTATGGGACTTAAGAGGTAGTAATTATATATTGATGCAGAACCCTCCAACTATTCCAATATTACCAATTGCTGTTTTTTATAGATTAACTGGTTGTAAGTTAATTATTGATTGGCATAACTTGGGATATTCAATTCTTCAATTGAAATTTAATGGGAATTTTTACCACCCATTAGTTTTATGTGCATACTTAGTAGAATATTTCTTCTCTAAATTTTCCAATTATAATATTACAGTTACTGAAGCTATGAAAGATTATTTAGTAAACAGTTTTGGATTAAACTCTAAAAATTGTTTTGTATTATATGATAGACCTCCTCAAAAATTTCAACCATTCAAAGGATCAATTGAGGAACGTATTTCATTGTTAAAAGAAGAAGATTTTATAAAGGATTTAATTCCTCCAAATTTTGATTTAACAAAAGGGGATAAGATTTTTGTGACATCCACCTCATTTACTCCAGATGAGGACATTAAGGTATTGATTGGTGCATTGAAAATATATGAAAATACATATAAAAAATTTGATAACAAATTACGTAAGATATTATGCTTCATTACAGGGAAAGGTCCAATGAAAGAAGAAATTATGAAATATGTCTCTGATTATGATTGGAATATATGTCACATAGAATTTGTGTGGCTATCTGCCGAAGACTATCCTAAGTTACTACGCTTATGTGATTATGGTGTTTCCTTACACGCATCAAGTTCTGGCTTAGATTTACCAATGAAAATACTGGATATGAATGGTTCTGGTCTACCTGTTATCGCTTTAAATTATCCAGTTTTGAATGAATTAGTGGTTCATAATAAAAATGGTTTGAAATTCACTGATAGAAGAGAACTTCATGAGTCCTTGATATTTGCAATGAAAGACTCTGAATTATTAGACAGTTTAAAAACGAATGTTTTGCAAGAAGTAGAAAATAAATGGGAATCAAGTTGGGAGCCTGCTATGAAGGATATGAATGTAATTTAGATAACCTATTTGATTAAATGAAAGTTTAACCTAATCATCTTCATTTGTCTAATGGAATGAACAGCCTGTATTAATAATAAGATTATATATAGAGTAACAGATGTGTAATTATGGTTATAAGCAAAGTTGTGACAGCCTTAACTACTATATTAATAGAATAATGATTAATAATTATATTTTATTAATTCCTACACTAGATGAGAAATATAATATACAAAATAGTATGTAGTATGTGAGGAACTAATAAAACTTTTATTGGCTTAATTCTTTGCCAACCCAAGTTGGTAAAACGAAGGAAGTTTCGTGAATGCGTTTGTTATAGTATCTGTATAATTCCAATTCCTTTTCATCTGAGATTTCACGAACTGGCTTTTTGACATTAGCATCCTTATCCTTAGAACAGACCATGAAACCAATTTGACCAGATGGGTAAGTTGGGATGGTAGTATAAGCATATTCGGCAACTGGGAAAACTTCACCACAAGCCTTCTTTAAATCTTTTATGATTGGTAAATGCAACCACATACTCTCGGCTTGAGTACTGATAACACCCTTTTCAGTTAAAGCACTGTTTAATAATTCGAAGTAAGATTTTTGGAATAAAGTTTCAGCTGGACCTTCTGGATCAGAAGAATCAGTAATGATGACATCAAAGGTGTTTTGATAATCTCTCAAGAATTGGAAACCATCACCGATGTGAGTTTTAACTTTTGGATGAGAGTAAACAGAAGACATTTCTGGTAAATATTCCTTAGATAATCTAATGACAGCTTCATCAATGTCACATAACCAAGCTTCTTCAACACTGTCATGTTTGACAACTTCTCTCAAGACACCACCATCACCACCACCAATGACTAGTACTTTCTTTGGGTTTGGGTGAGAGTTCATAGCTAAATGTGTGATCATTTCTTGGTAAGAAAACTCATCACGTTCAGTAGCTTGAATAACATTGTCCAAAACTAAAACATTACCGTAGGTAGTAGACTTAAAGATCAGAACGTCTTGGTACTTGGATTTTTCATGGTGCAAGACTTTTTCGACTTTTAAAGTCATAGCTTGACCAGGCCACATGGTGTCAGAGATCTCTCTGAACCAGCCATCGACGATAGTTGGATGAGTAATTTCTTGAGACATTGTTTGATCGCAACGTTTATTTAATTGAAAATTGTTGAAGGGCACTTTTTTTACCTTAAAATGACTTTTAATAAAAATGGTAAGGAAGCATGTCTTAAATAATCCCCACAAATTAAAATTCGAATTTATATCATCATTAACATAAAACTGCAATATTTATATATGTCTGTGTATGCATAAACTTTGTTTTAGTTAACATATTGAAAAAGGTTCCAGTATGCAGTTTACTCATCACTAAAATTTTCACTTAAAATTTTCAACTGAAATATCAAAAATGAGATATGCTCTGTAAAAAAAGTCCGTAGAAAGAATGAAAAAGACCCTCTTAAAATGAAACTTGATAGTGCATTCGTACAAGTAAAGGAAGATACAGGTACATTATGAGGAGCAATGGTTGGTCAACTGTGAAGTTGATGAACGATAGCACTAATAGCAAGAGTTCATTTAGTTATTAGTTGATTAATTAGTAAATATTAACGTAAATCACAACGTCAATAATTTCATCCACTCTCTTGAAGGATGGCCAAACAGGTTTTTATAGTTAGCTTGTTAAAACTGGTTTTCAAACATTAAACATATACTTTTGACACCAACCGGATATTAATTTTAAGTCCAATATTTCTTAATAGAGTGATGGTGTGAATTCACCATTTAAGATTGTTGTCACACAGTTTTTAAAACTAAAACATCTGTGTACGAAACAATAAAACCATGGTACTGGGGAGTAAAACTTTGAAGATTTAGCTCTATCGCAAATAAGTTAGGCATAGTTCGTTGGCACTATGGCCGAGTGGTTAAGGCGACAGACTTGAAATCTGTTGGGCTCTGCCCGCGCTGGTTCAAATCCTGCTGGTGTCGAATTTTTTTACACTGAGTCCTTCTGGAAAATTACTAATTAAGACAAAAAGAAACAACTAAGAGACATCATTGAAAAATGTTATATAAGAATAAGAGGCTCATCGCAAATTTAAATTTGTGAAAGTAGTCTTATACTGTTAATAAGGGTTTAAAATAGTGGTAGTACATCATATTTTATTAGATGTGCTAAAGAAATTTGCTTGAAATTTTGCTTGAAATAGAGGGTACTGGTATTGCCTGAAAACAGTAGCATATATTAAATTGAATCATCGATGTTGGATGATACTGCAGGAGGGTTTATTGTCCCAAAGAGAATAACTAGAAGTTCAAGAAATACAAAGAAGAAAATAAACTATATTGAAGTGCCTGACAATAGTGAAGATGAATCCGACATCAAAGAAGAAACTGATTTAGAGTACGTGGACTCTAAGGAAAATTTACCAGAAGTTGTTCATATAAGTGATAATGATGATGATAACGTTCCTAACGTTCCATTAGCTGATGATAAACGTAAGACTACATCAAAAGTTAAGAAAGCTCCGACGAAGAGAAAAAGCAAAGCTAAAAAACCAAAGGGGCCTAAACTTACACCATATGAACGTTCGACCCTTAGATTATATGAATTCCATCCTGAATTGAAGACAGTATTTACTGATTTGAAAAACGCTCCAGTATACGAACCTATCAGGGCAGAACAGCCGAATGGCCTTTCCATAAAATTACTTCCCTTTCAATTAGAAGGTTTGCATTGGTTAATAAACCAAGAAGAGAATTCGCCATACCGTGGTGGTGTATTAGCAGATGAAATGGGTATGGGTAAGACAATTCAAACAATATCGTTATTGATGCATGATACCAAGAAAAGACCAACTCTTGTAGTGGCACCTACAGTTGCTTTAATGCAGTGGAAAAATGAGATTGACCAACATACCAACGGTAAATTAAAAGTTTACATATATCATGGTGCAAATAGGACGTCAGATATACATGATTTATCTGGATATGATGTGATACTGACAACATATTCAGTTTTAGAATCTGTATATAGGAAACAGACATACGGTTTTAGAAGAAAAAGTGGTTTGGTCAAGGAAAGATCTGTATTGCATAATTTACCATTTTATAGGGTTATTCTAGATGAAGCTCATAACATCAAAGATAGAACTAGTAACACAGCAAAAGCAGTGAATGCAATACAAACCCAAAAACGATGGTGCCTAAGTGGTACACCTTTACAAAATAGAATTGGTGAAATGTATTCTTTAATTAGATTCTTAGATATCGATCCCTTTACAAAATATTTTTGTACAAAATGTGATTGTAATTCAAAAGATTGGAAATTTTCTAATAGAATGAATTGTGATAAATGTAATCATGTTGTAATGCAACACACCAATTTTTTCAATCATTTTATGTTAAAAAATATTCAAAAGTATGGTGTTGAAGGGCCAGGTTTAGAAAGTTTCACTAATATTCAAACCTTACTAAAAAATATCATGTTAAGAAGAACAAAAGTTGAAAGAGCAGACGATTTAGGTTTACCTCCAAGAATTATCACTATTCGTTCTGACTATTTTAATGAAGAGGAGAAAGATTTGTATCGTAGTTTATACAGTGATGTTAAAAGGAAATATAACTCATATGTTGAGCATGGTGTTGTATTGAATAATTATGCTAATATTTTTTCATTGATTACTAGAATGAGACAATTGGCTGACCATCCTGATTTGGTTTTAAAAAGGTTAACCAAAAGTTCGGAGACTGAAGGGGTAATTATATGCCAATTGTGTAATGATGAAGCGGAGGAGCCTATAGAATCAAAATGTCATCATAAATTTTGTCGACTATGCATTCAAGAATTTATAGAATCCTACATGGATAACCTTGCTTCGCTGTCCTGTCCAGTTTGTCATATTGGTTTAAGTATCGACTTATCTCAACCATCGTTGGAATCTAATATGGACGTTTATAAAAAGCAAAGTATAGTGAATCGAATAAATATGTCAGGGTCTTGGAAATCATCAACAAAGATAGAGGCATTAGTTGAGGAGTTGTACAAATTGAGGAGCAATGTCAGAACCATAAAATCAATAGTTTTTTCACAATTTACGAGTATGTTAGATTTGGTAGAATGGAGATTACAAAAAGCAGGCTTTCAGACAGTCAAACTTCAAGGTAACATGTCGCCTACTCAGAGAGATGAAACTATTAAGTATTTCATGAACAATATTAGTTGTGAAGTATTTTTAGTAAGTTTAAAGGCGGGTGGTGTTGCTTTGAATTTATGTGAGGCATCGCAAGTTTTTATATTGGATCCATGGTGGAATCCAAGTGTAGAATGGCAGAGTGGTGATAGAGTTCATAGAATAGGTCAGTATAGACCGGTTAAAATCACAAGATTCTGTATTGAAGATAGTATTGAATCTAGAATAATCGAGTTACAGGAAAAGAAGGCAAACATGATAAATGCCACTATTAATCAAGATCAAGCTGCAATTAATCGTCTAACACCGGCTGATTTACAATTCTTGTTCAATAATTGATAGGGATATTTTTAAATCAAATTAGCGTTCCAAATATATAAGAGCCTAATAAACATCTACTTACTTAACTATTTATATTACAGGAATTGATTGTTAAAATTTAAAGTATATTCTTTTTTTATTCTTTATTAGAAAATATTGTTATATACAATGCTGAAGTTCAATAAACTGTGATATCAACTAGCTCCAGCACTAGAACGAGAACCACCACCCGAAGATAATAATTGGATTTGTAAATCTGTTAAATCAATGTTGGGTAAAGGCAGTTCTGACTTCAATGTAGGACCATTTATGTATTTTATCTTGTTCAAAAACGAAAAATATACCCCTAACTGGCTTATAGTCATCCCCATACCATTTGAACGATCATTACCTGTCCAATCAATATCTGCCTTTAATGATTTCACTGTATTTTTATCGTCCAATTCAGGCGCCCTAGTCGAAACAGGTAAATTACCCAAAACCATATGAAGCAATGGAAACAATGCATTTTCTTCATTATTTCCAGTTATTGAATTTCTTAAACTTTGACACCAGTCATTATAGTCTGATATTTTAACGTCATATCCATACTTTTTTAAGGTAAATAAAAAGTCATTAAATTTCATACGTGGGTGACCAGTAACATGGGAAACTGTGATACCACTTTCTGATGGAGGATTGATAGAGGAAGCAACAGTAACACGGGCTACATGATCTACCGGAACCATATTTACCGTGTTCTTAATATTCGGAATCTCTCCTAATTGGATAGAACTCTTGACAAATCTCAGTAAGAAATCATCTGTATTGGAAAATCCATTTTTAGAATCACCAGTTACATATCCAGGACGGACAATACAACCTCTTAGACCTCTTTTACCAGCTTCTCTAACCAAATACTCAGCTGCCCATTTAGTTTGGCCATAACCATTTGATAATCCAGTAGCTGATCCCATTAAATTGTCTGATTCCAAAATACCAGATTGTCCATTCGCTATCATTTCATCTGATAGTTTATAGTAATAATCCGTGTCAAGAACAGATGTCGATGAAACAAACGTAAAATATTTAGGTTTTCCATAAGAAGCCAGAGACATAATATTAATAGTTGAAATTACATTAGCATCTCTCATTTTTTCATAAGGAAAAACCCAATGGACCAAAGCACCATTATGTATAATGACATCTATAGTGTCGCATATATTTTGCCACTTAGTTATTTCTAAACCAAAATTATCAGATGATAAATCGCCCAAAATAACTTCAATATGCTCTTCAAAGTCTGGGCACCAAGTACCATAAACAATACCTGACTTTCTTAACCTTTCCAAACCTGCTTCCTTAGTTTCAGCTCGAACATGTGCATAAATTTTAAAATCATATGCTTGGTTTGCATGTTTTAAGATATCTGCTAATATATAAGATCCTAAGAAACCTGTTGCACCAGTTAGAAATATGTTTATAATAGATTTTTGAGGTTGCAGCTTAGGCAGAACAAAGTCCTTTTTGGTTGGATAAGATGCTGGTAATTTATTTGCAAGCATCTTTGCATCATTAAAATAATCAGCTGTATTATTAATTTCGTTGCTACTCTTGTCATTGGACTTTATTTTTTCGACTGCTGAAGCAAACTTGGAGATGGTTGGATTTTTAAATATTGTTTCAAGAGCTACATCAACTTTTAATTCATTCCTTAAAGTGAATATGATTTTTGTTGCTAATATAGAGTGTCCACCTAAATCAAAAAATGAGTCATCCTTAGAAATACTTATTGGTTTATTTGGTAATAACGATAACCATATGTCACGGATTTTTAATTCCATTTCAGTAAAATCTAAATTATCAAGAGAAGTTACTGCATATTTTTCAACCGCTTGCATTTGTTTTAATGTTGGATAAGTCAATTTTGGTTTATCAAATTTACCATTTGGATTTAAAGGTATGTTATCCAATACAATAATTAACGATGGAATTGAATAGCTTGCCAAAGATTTTTTCAAAAAGTTTTTTAGTGATTTAGCTAACAACTCAAATTTTAATAATGACGAAACGATAGGATCAGAGATTACCTGTTGTGGAACTTCAGATATATATTGCTCAAGCTCTTCTTTGTCAGTCCTTGCTGTTATAAATGTAATCAAGGTTTGCTCATTATCTTGGTTTTTCCTTACCAACGTCACATTTTCTCTTACTAATGGGTGTTGGGATATATGAGTGTCAATTTCACCTAATTCAATTCTAAATCCTCGAATTTTGACTTGATCATCGGCACGACCACTACATTCACAATTCCCATCTGGTAAATAACGGCCTAGGTCACCGGTTCTATATAATCTATCTCTTATTCCAAGCCAATATTTTGCCCAAGGTTTCCCATTAGTTGTATCAGCAGATAACCAATGGTCCTTTTCAACAAACCAATTAGTAACGAATTTTTCTTTATTAAGTTCAGGAAGACCTCTATAACCTTCGGCTAACCCTCCAGCCCTTACATAAATTTCTCCTATCTCACCAACACCACAAAGTTGACTACGGTCATTTCTGTTTACAATTAAAAGTTGAACATCTTTCATACCCTTACCAGCAGGCATCACATCTTTCAAATTCTTCAGAAATAATGGATCATGAGCCCTTGATTTAACTTCATAATATGAAACAGCACGTTGTGTTTCGGTCGTACCATACATATTAATAATTGTACAGTTTTTAGCTAGTGATTGTAATCTTAAACAATCTCTCTTCGTTAAAATGTCACCAACAAAAAAAGCATGATGTAGAGAAGGAAATGGAGTAGTTGCTTGTGCCGTTAAAAGTTGACCCATAGCTGGTGTTAAATGGGTTACAGTACATTTATTTTTATTCATCCACTTTGAAAGTTCACCAGGTGTCCCTATATCATTTTGTGTTGGGACATACAACGTGGCACCTAAGAATAATGGTGTAAACATATCTCTTTGAATTGGATCATGAGCAATACCACTCAACATTGTAAAACGATCACTTTCGGAAAGGTTAAATTGCTTTGCCATCCAGCTGAAATAATATGCTAATGAAAAATGTCTTCCTAAAACACCCTTTGGAGTACCCTCTGAGCCTGAGGTAAAGGACAAGGTTGGGTTTGAATCAGGTCCAACCACAATACCCGTCCTTGTATCCTGTAGTTCGATTAGGGCTGTAAGTGGATCATTTTCTGGAAGTATATCACCTTGTAAACAGCCATTTTCTTGTATGGCGATGGAGTTAATTCTTGAAATAACATCTAATTCACTTGTAATATAATCTTCAACAATAGAATCTAGCTCACCAGCAGATCTGATGACTATTAAACCTCTTGGTTTTGCTACTGATAAATAAACTGTCTGTCTTTGTGGGGGATATGCGGGATCGATAACAGAAAATGTTGCTCCCGCTTTCAAGACACCCATGACTGACACCATTAAATCAACACCTCTTGAAGAGTAGATTATAACAATATCTCCAATTTGGATACCAGTTTTGATTAAGTAGTGAGCAACAACATTTGAAGCACGGTTAATATCTTGGTATGTAAAAGACCTGGACGGTATGTCCTTATCATTTCCAGTTTCTATCACACAAGTTCTCTCAGGGAACGTCTCTGCATTATTTTGAAATATATCATGGATGCAACCAACAAAGTCACACCAACCTAGGTTTTTAGTCGGATCTGGTATAACATGTTTCGTTGAATTAGTTATCAGTGAGACTGTACTTATAACCGATGAAGAATCAATTAATATTGACGATAAAAAATCAGACAATTGATTTGCTAAAATGTGAATTCTCTCTTGGCTAAATATTAATGAATTATAAATAAATTGCAATGAATTATTAGAGTCATTAAACAAAATCGACAAATCTAGTGTTGAATTTTTAAACTGATTTAAATCTCCACTTTCTTTATCCGTTAGAAACGCAAACCTAAATAAACTTGGGGTTAATTCTAACCCATTTCTTTCTTTAATCAATTCACTGAGATCGTCGAAGGCTATACGACCCTCAGTTTGCTTAATTACCGTATGGTTCACCTCTTGATCTAAAACATTGTAAAGCTCGTTGAAAGTCCACCTATTATCAATATTGAACCTAAGCACATCGCCATCTTTAATGTATAGGACGATCTCTTCATCGCCAGTCAATCTGTGGAAGATAGAACACCAACAACTCAATAACAAGATATACTTGTCACCAAATTTAGCGATCGAACTTCCACCTGTCAAATCACCCAGATCACAAGAGTAACTCGCTTGTTGGACAAAGGGCGCACTACTTGGTCTCACATAGTCACTTGGCAGGACACTCAAAGTTGAGTTATCCAATTTCGCAACCCAATACTCTTCAGACATTTTTTTTTTCCCACCAAAACCCTAATTTTACACAACTTATATGTATGTGTTTGTATATGTTCTCGAATACAGAGCAATTGTATCCACAGCAACAAGACCAAACAGCATCAGACACCCACTACTCAACCCCCATGGCCCAAGATGTACATCCCTTTTATATCGAACAGAGCCCACATCCCAACAGACCTATGAGTAATACACCAGGATATACACACCCTAATGCCCTACATAATTAAACCAACACAGTCTCCTTAGCAGCAACAACCCATTCTCATATAGCCCAAAAACTTATCAGCAAGCCACTGGAAATTACCATGCATCTAATGCCTACCATAACTATAGAGACCATCTATGACTCAGGAGAACACGGCGTCTCTGCAACGCAACAAGTAGCTCGTTGTCGAGAGATATAAACGTAACAGTAAAGCCTGTTCCATGCATGCATTGCAGCTAAGCCAATTCCATCGGTTTGTAGTATGACTATTAACATGTCCATCACAAGAACGTCCGGTCATTGGCTAGACCGGTGCCAGAACCTCGACGTGAAGGTGGGGGGCAGTCAGAAGACGGTCGGATTGCAACGGCATGGGTCGTGGAGCCAATGGAACCGATGGAAAAGTGATGGATGTTGTAGTGTTCGACACCTGTGCTCGAGGACTCGGAACAGCGACTGTTTCGCAGATGTTGCAGTTTGCAGTGCAGTGACAACGGCCAAATAAACCCGACGGAATTTCTGTCTGCGTCTGCATTGGCGAAGGCTCGAGAGCTGTATGCATGGGGATGGTTCTGGGAATGTTTTCTTGCTCTGTCCGGTGGAGAGGCGGTTATTATACCGTGGTGTTCGTGTTCTGTCTGGGAGTATGTGACGGTTAGTCTTGGGTGGTGGCAGAAGTGTGTTACTGTAAGGTTACAGGTTATGTATATTGCGTCACGTGCGTCTGTTTGAAATATCTTTGTATCATCACGTGACGTTATATTATTTAAAATATCTTGTGACATGTATTGTAAACGCCGGGTTACTCTTTTATTTTGTCTGGGTAACGGTAGAGGGGATATTGTACCGCAGTGAGTGTGTAGATAGAGTGCAAGTACGTATGGAAGAAGGGTGGAATAGGTGTTGGTGCTGTGTCATGAGAGTACTAGAGTGCCTTTCGTGGGGCCAGGTATCGACAGCTCCATGCTAGCATTGCTGTGTATCTTCCTGACACCACAATATACTTATATATATAGTATACCTGTCTTTGTATGCTTGGCACCATAGAAGTGAAAAATTATTATTCGAGAAATGGAACTGGAAACGAAAAATAAAAAATAAAAATTGTAAACTACAATAGTTGAAAGATTGGGATAAATTTTTCTCTAGAGTTATTGTATAAGAAGCTGTTATATTTTGGGGGTGTTAGTTTGTGTGCATGCTTGATTCTAGTACTCTCTGGTTACGATTGTGTGTGTCTTTGTTTCTATTGAGAGGATTAACGGTAAGAACTAGGAAATTTTGCTCAAATTGGGGTGGAATTTCGGTAATTTTTGGAAGGAAACATTGAAATTAGTGTTGGGTAGCATATTAGTACCAATTACGATCGTTGAAGTGATTAATTTGTGTTTTGTGTGTTTGTATATATTTCAATTTAGTAAGCGATGTCTCAAAGGAAGTTTCAACAGGAGATTGATAAGCTGTTGAAAAAAGTTAAAGAGGGTTTAGAAGAGTATGATTTAATACATGATAAGTTTCAGGCCAGTGATCCTGATAACACTTCGTATAGAGAGAAACTGGAGTCTGACTTGAAGAGAGAAATTAAGAAATTGCAGAAACATAGAGATCAGATTAAAACATGGTTGAGCAAAGAAGATATTAAAGATAAAGTTCAACAATTAACAGAAAGTAGAAGATTGATTGAAATTGATATGGAAAAGTTTAAGACAATTGAAAAATTGATGAAGACAAAACAATTTTCCACAGAAGCTTTGAGTAATCCAGATAAATTCGATATTAATAATGCAAATAGAGAAATTATAGAAAGTGAAGAGTTTGGGTTTATTAAGAAATGTATTGAAGAATTACAAGTTCAATTAGAAAAAAATGAAGTTATTAGGAATGAGGAACTTGCAGATCCTGTTGAATGTGAAAATAAAATTGCAAGGTTAGGGTTCCATATTCTCAATTTAGAAAATATATTAAAATTATTGACAAATGAAGAAATTGGCAAGGACAAGATTAACGATTTTAAAGAGGATATAAAATATTATGTTGAAAACAATGAAGATCCAGATTTTATAGAATATGATACGATATATGAGGATATGGGTTGTGAAGTTAAAAAGGACATTTCTTCGGAAAATAAAAATGAGGGCCAACGAAGTTCTACTAATACAGCAGCATCAAGTGTTGTAAACACACCTTCGAAGAGTAAGAATATTGATAAATTATCGCCAAAAAAATCCAACTCATCTACAACTCTACTAACCGATAATACTGGTGTTGACTTGACAACTAAACTGGCAAAAAAGAAAGAAATCTCTTCAGAAGCAAACAAAGATAACGAAGTTAATGATGTACCAACTGATATTAAATTTCCAGAAGATATGACACAGAAAATAGAAGAAATCATTGCAGCTGATTTGGCAAATAATGAGGCTTTTAATAATCCTTTGTTTAAAGATGAAATGAAATACTTTTTGAATGCCAAAAGAAAATTAATGCAGCCGTATGCCAAAATGCCAGATAGTATGGTGCAACAATTAGAGTCATCATTATTAAATTGTCCAGATTCATTAGATGCTGACACGCCAATATTTTATAGAAAACCTCTATCACTACCCCACCCTACATCTGTATTCTTCCCAAATGAACCAATTAGATTTGTCTGTCTAATGGAATCCCAGCCTCAACAAAATCCAACTTTAGACGATCAAAAGAACTCTAATGAAAATGTTGAAAATGGAACTGAATTGAATGAGAATAAAGTTGATGAAAATGGAATGGAACCAAATGATATATATTCGAGAACTTCATTAGCAAAAATATTCAAAAAGTTTGATTTGGATACTTTATTTTTCATTTTTTATCATTATCAGGGTACATATGAACAATTTTTAGTGGCTAGGGAATTATCAAAATGCAGAAACTGGAAATATAATAAAATCGATAAAAATTGGTATTTCAAAGATGTAACAAAATCTCCACCAGATGTGTCACATACTGAAGAAGAAACATGGAGATACTTTGATTACCAAAACAGTTGGTTAGCCAGACGCTGTAGTAATGATTTTCAATATAATGAAGAAGAATTTGAAAAGTTATAAGTCAAAAACTTAGTAATATTAAATCGCATTAAAAAATTTACATATTTATATAATTTTGTTCAGTATTATGGACATGTATTATTAAATGTAAAACATAATAAATTCAAGTCTTAAATATACCTCCATATTAACGATACCGTATATGACAGTAATAATAATAAAAGATTTTTTTATTAATTATTTTGTTAACTTTATCAATTAGATAATATAACTATAAAACATGATTATTAAAAGTACATCCGTTACACTAATTATAATTATAAAATACGTATTCATTAAATGTTTCCAGTATTAAACTTAGAATGGAGAAGTTAATGGAGAAACGACAGTCTTACCCTTGTAGAAGGCAACAGTCTTGGCGGCCTTTTCAGCAACAACTTCTGGGGTGAAACCGAAGTGCTTGAAAACCATTGGAGCTTTACCAGAAGCACCGAAAGTAGTCATACCAATGTGTTGGTGAGCGTATTTACCCCAACCGTTGGTAGCTAAGACTTCAACAGATAAAATTGGGACACCATCTGGTAAAACAGACTTTCTGTATTCTTCTGGTTGTCTGTCGAAAGATAACCAATCTGGTAGAGAGACGACACGGGCCTTGATGTTTTGGGCAGCTAAGATCTTAGCAGCTTCAACAGATAAGGAGACTTCGGAACCAGTGGCAACGAAAATTAAATCTGGCTTAGCAACATCTTGTAAAACGTAACCACCCTTGGAAGCCTTTTCGATAGAAGTACCTTCTAATTGTGGTAAGTTTTGTCTAGTTAAAGCAATAACAGATGGAGTAGATTTAGATTCAATAGCAACCTTGTAAGCGGCAGAAACTTCGTTACCATCAGCAGGTCTCCAGACATGTAAGTTTGGTAAAGATCTGAAATGAGCTAAAGTTTCAATAGGTTGATGGGTTGGACCATCTTCACCAACACCGATGGAATCGTGGGTAGCGACCCAAACGACTGGGTGACCAGATAAGGCAGATAATCTGACGGCACCAGCAGCGTAAGAAACGAAGTTTAAGAAAGTACCAGAGTATGGCTTGTAACCAACACCGTAAGCGGAGATACCGTTTAAGATAGCACCCATAGCGTGTTCTCTGATACCGTATCTAATGTATCTACCAGAGTAGTCACCTAGACCACTGGTTGGTGGTTGGAAATCCTTAGCACCCTTCCATCTGGTTAAGTTGGATGGAGTTAAATCAGCGGAACCACCTAAAACTTCTGGTAAAGCACCGTGAATGCTGTCTAATAACATTTCAGATAATTTTCTGGTGGCTAAAGCAGAGTCCTTGGTTGTGTAGACTGGTAAAGTAGAATCCCAGTTAGCTGGTAATTCACCGTTTAATCTTCTTTGTAATTCAGCGCCTAATTCTGGGTATTTTTGCTTGTATTGAGCGAAAATTTGGTCCCATTTTTGGTTAGCAGCTAAACCACGTTGAGCTAATTGAGTCTTGTATAAATCATAAACTTCTTGTGGAACATCAAACTTCTTCTTTGGGTCGAAACCGAATTTCGTCTTTAATTGAGCAATGTCATCAGCTTTCAATGGAGAACCGTGAACATCATGAGTACCTTCGTGTAAGGAACCGTAACCAATAGTAGTCTTGTTTTGAATTAAAGTTGGCTTGTTAGATTGCTTAGCTTGAGCAATAGCGTTGTAAATAGCATCTAGATCAGAGTCACCATTTTCAACTACTAAAATTTCCCAACCGTAAGATTCGAATCTCTTTAAGACATCTTCAGTGAAGGAGACATCTGTACTACCATCGATGGTAATATGGTTGTGATCGTAAATAGCAATTAAGTTTTTCAATTGTAAATGACCAGCTAAAGAAGCAGCTTCAGAAGCAATACCTTCTTGTAAACAACCATCACCTAAGAAAACGTATGTGTAGTTGTCAGATAATTCAAAACCTGGCTTGTTGTAAGTAGCAGCTAAGTTAGCTTGAGCAATAGCCATACCAACAGCATTGGAAATACCTTGACCTAATGGACCAGTAGTAATTTCAACACCTTCTAATTCGAATTCCGGGTGACCTGGAGTTCTAGAACCTAATTGTCTAAATTGCTTTAAATCTTCAATAGTATAATTGTATCCAGCCAAATGTAATAAAGAATATAGTAAAGCAACAGCGTGACCATTGGATAAAACAAATCTGTCTCTGTTGCTGAATTCTGGGTTCTTTGGGTTCAAAGTTAAGAATTTGGTCCAGACAACGTGGGCAGCTGGAGCCATACCTAATGGAGCACCTGGATGACCAGAATTAGCAGCATCAACAGTATCAACAGCTAATAATCTTAAAGCACTAACGGCTAATCTATCAATTTCAGTAAATTGAGACATGTTTCTTTTATGTATTTATTGAATATGCGAAAATAGGGACGGCAAAATTGTCGTATTGGTGTGTATAACTAATATAATTCAATTATATATATAATACAAAAAGCACCAATTGGTTTTCTTTACCGATCTCAAAATAGGATAACAACTAATATAACTACAAACTGTATTAAAATGAGACAGATCGTATACAATTGAACAACTTTTCTAATTTCTTCAAATCAAGGAATAAACCCAAAAATACATTTGCTTTTATACAACAAAAAAGTATATCTCTTACAATTCAACAAATGAACGGATAATTTACGTACTAAATCAATGATTCTTCAATGTTTTGTTCTTGATAGATCGTGGACCTCTATATTTTTTTCTTATTAATTTTCTTTCTTTGGTTTCTTATTAATTGAGTAATATAATCCCAAAAAATAAAACGATATTGTATCATATTACATGAATAAATCTGTTACGAATTTACCGCTTTGCCAATTCGTACTATTACTGAAAACCACCCACATAAACACACATAATATTATAATTCTGGATCCTGCCATAAATCAACCAACTCATTCGAAAGCAAAAAAAAGGAAGAGACCCAAGGCAATTTTCTTGCACTGCTAACACTTATTTCGAAATGCGCCGGCCTCCCTTCATTTTTACCTTTTCTCACCGCCTGGGAATAAAATAAAGATAGATTCCAACAAGAAACAAGTGGGCGTGGAAAAAGAAAGAAATTCAAGAGCCCAGTCTCAAGGATTGTTCGCGGTGAAATCGAATCTGAAAACGTTACCGTACTTCCTTGGCTGGAGTTATTGTGTGTGTGTGTCCATGCATCAACTGTAGGCAGAGTTGTCGTAAAATCTCCCGCCCATGGTAATTGAAATGACATCGGTCTCATAATAGTTCATGATCATTAAGCAATGTCCGAACCGAGACAATTCTGCAATTGACGGGGGAGAAAGGAATGATACGTTGCTGAGCATAAAAGTTGAAGGTTCTCGAAAGATCTTGAGTGGGTAATGAAAATAATAAGAAACAATGATCTTTAGAAACAAATGTTTGAACATGTTGTTTAGGGAAAATACGCACGTACTTGAACTTATGATCGGTAGCACGTAATGAAACCGGTGCTGGCATCGATACAATGGCTCTGTTCCCCTTTTCCAGTCACGCCAATAATGCACACCGATCCGACCCACAGGACAATTGCTTGTAGTGCAGTACGTTTAACGACAACGGGCGGTTATTTTTCATCGGTCGCTTTTTCAGAATTGTGTTTTTCTCTGTCTGTGTGGGTCTGTGCGTGAGTTAGCGTGGAGGCAGTACGCACCGCGTACAGATTGAACAAAATCAAGAGTAAATTTCGCTCAATTTTTCCAGGATTACAGACCGGTTATTTTCCTTTTTCCATGTTTTCCTGTCGTGAGGCTCAGGCGGCAGCTCACTACAGAGACAAGAGAAAATTAAACACCACTTTTAACATATGGTGCTGCCAGTGTGCAGAAACTCTCGGTTGTTCTTGAACTCAAGGAATAAGAAATTATGTATTCTGTTTTCTGCTCTTATTTTCTAAAGTTCCAAAAGGTTTTGAGCGTTTATATTGATTGGTTTTACATACGATTTGATTTGCAGGTTACACTCACAATTGATTAAATTTCGTTCTCAGAAATTTTCCAAGCAGGAAAAATGATTTGTGCTTCAAATAGATGGAGTTGGAGTTCGTGTGATGGAATAGCAATGTGGATTATTATCTCTCATTCCAATGGATACATCATACGAGCTAGCATGACTACTGTATGCCATCGATATTTTGAGTTTTCTCAAGAATAACGCTTTTGGTTTTCTCAATGTGTGAATTGCTTTTAATGAAAGAACTCGGTAATTATTCACCTAAGAAATTCTCAAATGCTAATAAAAATGTCTGTTTGCTTTTCCCAGACAAGACAAAACAATGATAACTTTTTCGATGATCTGTGCAACTTTTAGTAGTGCTAGCAATGATGTAACATTGTTGTCTCTGTCTCCTCCCTACGAAAGGATGCCTCCCTTGAACTTAGTAAAAATTAAATTACGAGCCTCCGTTGCATTTAGTAGTCCCATCAAGCGTACAGAATTGAGTTCGCATGGCGGGTAGTTCCTATGTTATATAATTACTGGAGATCGCCCTCCCTATTTTAAAAACTTTTTCGATGTTATAGTACCGCCATGACGAAACTAATTATAGATTTCAAGATTTTTTAAGACCGCGCGCACAAATGATTGTATGGTGTTTTTTTATACTGAGGCTAGTTTTTTCACCGATTCATTTATTACTACTGGCACAAAAAAAAACCGACGTAGTGCTTAAATGTCAGAAGTCGGATATGGTGACATTTTCATCTAATCATTGAATTTCCTTGACATGGCTATTGCATACTGTTTTTAAAATATTACTGATAATGAAAGAGAGGATCCTTTAACTTTATAAAGGGTATGTTTGGATTCTTTATAGTATTTCATTAGGTTACTTAGGTCAGAAAAAGAGATGTGGACAGTTACTAGTGTTCCTTAAAAGAGAAATGAATATTAATACTGTAAATATTATGCCTGTATGTATATTTGTATGTATTTATGTAAGTATGTGTATTTTTATGCAAAAGTGGGACAGGGGATGATGGGTATGCTTTGGGATGAGGAAAACCGGAGATTGCTGAATTGTTACAATGTGTTTTTTTAATTAAAGGTTATTTCCAAATCATGTTCCGAGATATCGTCACTAACCGTATTATTTGAATGGTTAGCGACTATAGTTTCACAGTTCCTGTTAGTATCCATTCCTGGGGTTTCAATAGGGATATGGATGTCCAAATTAATTTCGTCATCAGCTGTAAAAGATATATTGGAATTTTCTTGATTGCCAGTTGTCGAAGTATCATTCAGATCTACCAATCTTGGTTTTGCTCTTATGGCAGTCGTAAGTTGTGCTGAAGAAGCTCCAGGGTTCAATTTCTCTCGTGAGATATTACTATTTGCGATTTTATCAACGTTGTTGCCCATAACTGCCATGCTGAAGGAATCACCATCTTCATTATCAAAAATAGAAGATCCTAAAGTGATATGAGATTTTACATCTTCACGGCCAGTTGGTGCGTTCTGAAGTGAATGCATACTTCTTATATGGGGTTCAGAATTTGTAACACCTGGAATATATGCAATTGGTAAAATATTTGATGCCTTTGTATTGATGGTGGAAGAGCTACTTCTATTTCCTGTCTGTAGTAATCCAGAACTATGTACGTCGTTTATTATTGATAAAATTTCACTTTTATCGTTATCATGGATATTATTACTATTGTTCAATCTATTTTTCTTAGCATTCTTAGGGAACTCCATTAACTCGGGCACAGTGTCTTCCATTTCGATCAGTTCTTCTTTAAAATATTCGTCCTCAATGGCAGCATCCAGTTCGTCAAAATCCTCATTGTCAATGTCAGCATCGTACATATTTTGAAGATCTTCTTCGTAATCTCCATGAAGAAGAGTACCAAAAGATTTATAAATGTCTGCATTAAATTTGGCTTGTCTTCTTGGTTTCCAGAACATGGTATAGAAAAAGTATAATGCAATTCCTATCAACATTAACACCCCACCAACAACAGATCCAACTATGGCACCCGTGATACGGCCGTTAGCTTGGCCAGATGATGAGCTATTGGAGGTTGAGTTTGAAGAAGTTGAGTTCGAACTTAAAGCACAATACGTAGTTGGACATTCATAACATGTTAATGCAGTGAGCACACAGTAATATCCCTCATCACAATTGGGACAAGTTACATTACTGTCGCAAACAACACAACCATCAGATGAGGTTGCAGTAGAGGAGGAAGATGTAGATGATGCAGATACGGAAAAAATATTAGAGCTAGACATCAGGAATCAAATGAGAAGTATTGCTTTGCTTTCTAATCATAAATTTGATTTTTTTTCTTTACTCCCAAAATAAATGTTTAATGTTAAAATGAATTTATATGTTAAACAACGTGTTTCAATCCCTATAATTGTGTCACAATGGTTTACGGTTAAGCATTAAGCAAGCCCCTGCAGATAGCTTACCAAGTAGACCTTTGGATGTTGAATAAAGTCATACGAAAGTTAAATAAAAGTAAACGTTAATTTTTCATATAACAATTTTCATTTATATCAAAGTAAATATATCACTATATCTTTTTATTGATCTCAATGCAAGTCGATTTTGGCGATTTTGTTAATATTATTGAAACATTGATATTGCTAGTAAAAACTTAGCAGCAAATAATTGATCTACAATGCTTCTACATCAATTTTCATCATTTAACTTGTTTGTCACCAAAATCTGACTAGATTCGTAAATAAATAAATTTAAACTGTATGAAAACAGTTTCATAAAATTTTTCATTACGAAAAATTGAATAAAAAATACTCCGATACGGGGAGTCGAACCCCGGTCTCCACGGTGAAAGCGTGATGTGATAGCCGTTACACTATATCGGATAATTTCCTCGTTTATTTAATTTTGTAGTGTTATTATGAGTCACATGTTTAATCACTAAGATTTAATAAACTTTATACAAGTAGAGACAGAAATATAAGATAAATTATTCGTATTATATTCTCATATTAATTAACTAAATAAAGTTCAACTGTTTGAGTTTAAAAATGAAAAGATAGTGATGAAAAAATCAGCAAACTATGTTCAGTTTTCATAAGTCTACTAAAGTTGTGACCTATCTTAATAAAATAACCGCTAAGATTATATTATTTCTCTTACTGTGTATTATGTATAAAAAAAAAAAGATATATTAGATTTGTTTTACTTTGAATTTAAAAAATAAAGACGGAATATAAATTTTAATAATAATATTAATAATATTTATGTGGTATCAGTTAAAATGAATTCATCAATTTGAATTTTGTTAAGAAGCCTGATATCGATAAAGTTTAACGAACAAAATTATTAGCATAACTGGTATAAGTTCGTCATTTTAGAGTTCCTAGATCCTGATATTGTCAAAATTTCTTATTTCTTATTTCTTTTGTCTCTTATTCATGTTCCAATATTTTGTTTTTACACCATCATCTGATTTTATGATGTCAAAATTTGTTGATCTTGGAACACTTTTTGATTTTTTCCATGTTTCAAAAGATGAATTTGCATTTTCTAACTTACTTTTC
Organism: Tetrapisispora fleetii; assembly: GCA_003707605.2. Classification (NCBI taxonomy): domain Eukaryota; kingdom Fungi; phylum Ascomycota; class Saccharomycetes; order Saccharomycetales; family Saccharomycetaceae; genus Tetrapisispora; species Tetrapisispora fleetii. The sequence goes on along the minus strand of PPKB02000026.1, from coordinate 3,004 downwards.
AATTCTTTTTTGGCAGATGCTAATATTTTTAGTTTTGACTCTGATATTAAACGATCTTTCTCGGTTATGTTTCCTTTTGTTTGGCATTTAAAAAACAAAGGAGTATTAAGACTTGCAGATCCGATACTGCTTTTATCGTCAAGTTCTATCATATTTTTGGTTAAACTAATTTGTAATAATGGTGTAAGAACTTTATAATTTGAAAGTGATTGTATAGAATTTTGTGGATCTTGTGCACTGTCAATGCTTTCCAAAGCTGAGTATGTACTTACATTTCTTTTAATATTTCTATTGTTTGGCCTATCAATTGGTACTGCCTCTAAAATATTATTATTCTGTCTTTCATGAATGTTTTCTAAATTGGAAATAGAATCACTACATGATAAATCATTAGTTGGAGCCATATTATTGATATTCACATCTAATGGTTCAATAACCTCGTTTCCAAAAGCATTAATGTTGTTCGTTTCCATATTATTTTGTGTATCAAAATCATTGGAATCTGTTACTTTATTAATATTTAGTATAAGCAAAATTTTCTTCTTTCCCTTATCAATCCAATATTTAATTTTATATTTCATAGGCATATATTTTAATGAAGGTTCTGGTTCAGTTTCTGTTGGTAAAGCATTGGTTTTGTTGTTTGTATTTTCTAATTCTAATAACGTCTGTGTTGTCTTTGACGAAAGTAACATATTATCGATTGTTCCCTGTAACCTCTCTATTTCTTGGGAGACTAAAATATGCCTATTTTCCAAAATATTGCCAATTCTATTTGTTTCTTCAAATAATCTTTTTAATTCTGTCTCATAATCGGAAAGTGGAACAACTTCTCTCTTCTGTTTTAGCAAATAGCCCATTTGACTATGATCTGGATCATTCAACAAATAATGTTGATAATTCATATTTTTATTGTCGTTTTCTCTCATTTCTGAATTTGTTAGATAATTTAACAGCTAATTTTTTCTTTATTTTATATTGCGTAACACATTCATCTAAGAAATACACAAAAAAGCACTTCTATATGTCTTAATTTAAAATACATTGCAAATAATTTTAAAGCTCCATACTTTGAAGTAATTTTATATTCAACTTATATTAACCAATAATACTATTATTTGAATTTGAAATTGAATATTTGATAAAAATAACATAAGGAAGGGGGCTAATATCAAAAATTAGAACTTTATTGACTTAGGTGATCAAATTATTTAAATATCTTTATCTCGATTATTACAGCCTAATTAGCAAAACAAATTGTTTCTGCATTAAAACTTCAGTGTATTCTAACAATCCTTATTCACTCATATTAAACATAATATTAATTTTAGCAATATATTTTGTGACACTGACACTTCTCCAACGTCAACTATTGCTTTTCTTTGTCATAAAAGGATGAAAAAAACATTGAAGTTACCTCCATACACCCCCACGCAGTCGCACACACAAATTTTCCATTTTAATTCATGTGCATATAAAATAAGACTGCTAAATAAAACAAGAATGTTCCAAACACCCATACATTTTATGAAATTATTGAAACCCAATTTTTAGTAAAGCATGATCCTTCTTAGCAAATTTCAAGAAAACACGGCTAAATAGTGCAATACACAAATGGACCCGGTAATAATTCAGTAAAGCAAACTTGAGACGATGACTTGTCGTAAAGAAGATTTTCCACATACACTTGCTACGTGTTTGCTTCTTCGAGTGCTGACCCAATGTTGAAATATTTTCTAAGTAGACATGTGAAAAACACCAGATGGCTCCAAGAAATATAGCAACTGCAGAAAGACACCCGCACAAAAAATAATAATAACAAGTCTAGTCTGTCCAGCGTCATCTTGCATGGATGAAAAGCAACAAAACAAAATAAGGACGCTAAGTGTTTTTACCTGTTTGCGCATACAGTTCTTTTTAATTAAGCAGCAGACATACACACAATCTTATATATGCTATTTATCAAGCAAATTTCTAAACAAAAACGTAGCATGAAAAATCAGAGATACAGAGAAGAAAAAAGGTTTGCTAAACATTTAGAGTCCACTCTACAGCACAGCTGCTATTCTCCACGCCATAGAGTTTGCAAGACCCTCTGAATGCATCGTCTCAAAGGTCTGGACTTTCTTCTCCAAGTATCTAGTAACGCCACTTTTGTCTGAACAAAATTCTAAAGATGAATAACAATAAACACCAATGACTCTCATTCACCGTAGAAACATAACAAAATTAATGCACAAAAGAAACGTAAAAAGGCGTCCTCAAAGAAACGCACTAAGAAACAAGATCATGAGACACAAATCCTGCTGGGTTCTTGAAACTGTTTCTTCCACCATCCCCCTCTAAATTGACCAGTGTTGCACGCCATAATACACACAGTAAATCTGCAAATAAAAACCAATACAACGTTCCTTATCGACTTTCTCAACCATCCTTTTTTCTTATTGAAAAAACTTTTGCTCGATGTCCTCCACTATGTTTTCTAGGGTTTTCATCCAACAATCTACTTGGTGTCAAATGTGCCATACAGGCTCTTCTCTGGAACCAATAAAAGAAGTAGCTGGGTATAAAAAGAAAAATTTTCCGTTTCTTTTCGACAATACTCTTTGTATGGGTCTTTTCATTACAATATTAACAATTCATAACCTGTGGATTTTGTTACTAAAACAAGCATAACATGAAAATTTTTCCTAACCAGTAAATTGAAAAAAAAAACATTAAAAAATTTTCCATCTCATGTCATCGATGGGCTAAATTATTTATCTTATAAATACAACTTCATTTTATCAAATATAAAATGATATTAGATGGGAATTTCTTTAATGCTTGATAAATGAACTTTCATTAATTATAATTTCTTCATATATTCTTATATATATCCTAGAAAACCACAAAAATCTAACACAATCAAAATGGGTAAAGAGAAGTCTCATATTAACGTTGTCGTCATTGGTCACGTCGATTCTGGTAAATCTACTACCACCGGTCACTTAATCTACAAGTG
>PPKB02000025.1:0-93897 GCA_003707605.2 Tetrapisispora fleetii | reverse complement strand
ATTAGACCCAACCACCAAGGCTGGTGAAATTGTCGTTGCTGCTAGAAAGAGACACGGTATGAAGGAAGAAGTTCCAGGCTGGCAAGAATACTACGACAAATTATAAGATTATTAAATTGAATGTTTTTAACCTATTTATATCATATTTCATTATATAGTTTTCACAATTTGTTTGTAGTGTTTATAACCTCATTTTTAAAACAAAGATTCAAATATTACTCTTTATTTTTTTTTTTTCTTTGTAATGATATAGTTCGAAATAACTGATTAAATTTTTATGTTTTTCTCTGAAAAATGAATTTTGTATACATCAACCATTACCAAAATAAATATAAATTAAATTATATAGACCAAAATTTAAATATTATATTTTCTATGTGCATAATGGACATCTATACCGTTTTGAAAAACCTCCCTTATTTCTTCTAATGATAAACCTTTAACTTCTGGGTACCATTTATATACAAAAATCCAGTTAAAAACTGTACAGACAGCGAATACAAGCATTGTTTTATCGTTCCCTATTTTATTCATAATTGATAAATAAGTACTTGAAATGACAGCATTAGTAAACCAATTCGTACAGGAAATACATGATGCACCCAATGATCTAAATTTCAAAGGTAAAAATTCAACACTATTCCATGGAATTGAACCCATGGCTGTCGCATATGATGCAACAAATATTATTGTAGAAATTATTGCTAATTTATAGTTATCATAAGCAAATGCCATACTGCACAGAGATAAACCTATTGTCATTATTAGAATTGTGTATAATAGCATAGATCTTCTTCCAACTTTATCAATAAATAACATAGAAACAATTGTAAAAAAGAAATTTGTAAATGCAACAAAGATTGCTGGTACTAAAGGGTTTTCCACGTCAATTTTGGCAAATATTAAATTGATGTAATACATGAATGCATTGAAACCTGATATTTGTTGAAAAAACATTAAAAAACAACCTACTAATAGTGCTTTTCTTGTATTATTATCCATTTTTTGAAAATTATTCGTTATAAATTTAGTGTCTTTCGATATTAATCTATTTAATTCATCTAGTGAGATGACTGATGATTCTAATTGGGCCATAGTTTGATGGGATAAAGATCTATAGCTATTAGATGCTTGGCGAGTTAAAAGAGGCTGTTCAGAGTTAGAAGTTTCCACAGGAACCTGTAAATTTTCTGTATATACGTCATCATCCTTTAATTTAGTAATATCTATTATCAATTTGGTTAACTTGATTAAAACCATAAAACTTGGTGCTTTTGGATATATGGTGGATAATGCCTTATGCGCAGCATTTAAATCTCCCTTCAATACCAGCCATCTTGGGGATTCAGGCATAAAGTCTAAAAATAAAATGAATATTAAAGCAGGGATAGTTGAAATACCAAATAAATATCTCCAAACTTGTTTATCACTATCTATAGTAAAATTGACAAGAGGCTCAACCTCTATCAAGGAGTACGATAAAATATAGGCAAAAAGTTGTCCGAAAGTAATCGCTATTACATTAATAGCTAATATTCTTCCTCTAATATTTGTTGGTGACAATTCACTCAAATAGATAGGAACACATTGTGCTGATAAACCAATTGCAATACCAACAAAGAATCTACCAATTACCAGTAACGGGAGATTAATGGATAAAGCCATCCATAAAGATGCAAATATAAAAAGGAAATTGCAGATAGCTAGTGTTTTTTTCCTACCAAAACTATCTGCTAATGGAAAACCTAATATTGATCCAAAAAATGATCCAACACTGGTCATAGAGGTTACCAGCTCTCTATCAAAATCAGTCAACGAAGTTCTGGCCAAATCTTGCGGTTTTAGAGATGATAATATTCCAGATATAATGCCTGTATCATAGCCAAAAAGAACACCACCTAATGTCGCATTTATAAAGATAATGATTATATTTGCTGTTAGGGGGAAAGGTAAGTTGTCAACGTCATTCCTTAAAGAAAAAAGCGAGCACCTCGACAGAGTTGAATGCAAGTCTGACATCGAATCTCTATGATCTGTAAAGCTTTGATGGCGATCCCTTGGACGGTCATTATTCTTCAACATTTGTAAATTTGAATTAATGGATTTCAAATCGAACAAATTCTCGGACCTATTTGTACCCTAATATCGACAAGTCTGTAATATAATTCTAGTATTGTACTCACAACATATATCTAGCTCACCACTAGCCCTTGAGTCTTTAAATTGCAAAGCTTTCCAACTTTCCAACTTTCTTTCATAATTAATTGTATATTATATGTTTTTACATCTTATTGAGATCTTTTCTCTTTTTTCAGCGACCTAAATATCTTTGCGGTAACAATCAATCGCAGAAGTTCCAAAAAGCCAATAAAATATAGGAAACTAGGACTCTTACACCCATGCTTCCATGAATTGAACATTGAAAGGCCTATTTAAACAATCAGAGGATAGTATCGAAATCATCTATCTACCGGTTACTGTCACCCAACATTTTTTCACTTTGCATTCCTTATGTGCATGATTTATTGGTTGTAACCGTGCAGGGATTCGAATTTCTGATCTAAAATGCCATTGAACAGCAGCTAAATACCATCACTTTGGCCCTCACCAATTGTGGAGTTCACTGCCCAATGATACAGTCAATATCATATAGCACCATGCATTTATATGGTTCGACCCTGACATTATAATGAGATGACATTGCCTTTTTAATTCCTGCTGAAGTTTACCCGCACACCATCACATACGCAATAAGGCAAATGTAACCTTCGCAATTGGGAAACTCTTTATCATTAAGATGCAATTATATATCCTAGTTAAGAAACACTACAAGGCTGTGTGTAGAGGAGCATCCAAATCGAACCGGAACCACCGTTTGCCTCAGGCGACCTACGTTGCTCACCTAGCGCCAGAACTCACTCAGCGCCAGTACTCGCCGCATTTGAGCACGGATTGGCTCTCTTATAGACCTTCATTGAGCGAAACCAAGCAGACACCGTATCTTCTCATTGACCAAGAGTCTGCAGGCGCAAGGAAGTATGCAGTTTCCGCCACTATTTACCTACAACAGAGCTCCTGGCCTGGAAAAGAAAACGCTGCTCTTCGTTTCGATACCCAGTGTATTTTTAGAACCCCTGCCTCGACCCTGCCGCCTTCTGTATTACACAGAAATCAATCCCAAGCCCATTTCACATATCTCCCACTAATTTTATTTACTATTCAAGCTATTTTCACTGCAAAAACCATCGTCAGAATTTTTTTCGAAATTGGTTTTCGAAATATTTTAAGAATAAAATGTCAAACTCTTCTACTGCTGTTTCACTGTCGTTTCCCTGTTTAGGCAATTATAAATTTCTGGAAAAAGCAATATAAAAAGAAAAGGGCCTATTTTATGACCTAATAAGGTAATAGTGTCTCGAGAGTTATTTCAGTTCATTACATACTATAGATTCTCTATTCCGTTTTGGTAATTACTTTTTTGATGAAAGATCAATACGGTTGGATATATTAAAATTTTTCTATTATGTTCTTTTGAGCTTTCGAAATACTTATGTTACTGGTGCTGTGTCGGTGTTGTGGTTTTTTAGTTTCGATCTTTATCCTTTCTGGGACATCGTTAGCTACCAGTAGGTATAGGTCGAGATACTCACATTTGTAGTCCCAAAGAGCTGAGTCTAGATACCCAGATACCCAGAGACATATATACTTGAACATATATACACATCCAGGTAGATGCGTATATACATATTGAAAGGTATACATATATATTGATAAATCTGGTATAATTATAATATCCATTTCTTTGTTCCTACATAGCAACCGAATCAACGATAATACGCTGCTATACGTAAGCAATTGGTGTGTGTGTTTCAGCTCTGTTACTTTTGCAATACACGTAACAACTCTAGTTTTAGTTCAGACATAATTAAATGTGCATGTTGTGAGTTTGATAAAAAAAGACAACCAAATTAATAGAAACCCAATATAAGTACAGACTAACAAATGTTTTGGAAAAATTTTACCAATAATCCTAAAAGCAGGTCTACTGATTTGTTAGCAGTTCCTGATCAGAAGAAATCTGGTGAAGATGACAGAAAACAAAGGCTCACAAGACCTTCCATGAACACTAAAGGACATTCTTTTTCTGCAAACGGTAAAAGATTGAGTTCTTTCTTGGGTTATGGAAGCAGTAGCTCTACTTTACATACAGAAGATAACCCCGTATCTTCAATGAAGGGACAAGATTATAAAGATTATAGAGACAAGTTTCTTTTAAATAGACATGAATTTGAAGGAACGGTTTTTGGTGTTTCATTAAAAGATTCTTTAAATATCGCGAGCACAGAAATAATGATACAAAACTCTACCAATGCAGACTCTGGTGTTCATAACCTGATTAATGGATTTGGAAGAATACCGATTGTTGTTGCAAAAACAGGATCTCACTTGAAGAAGAATGCATTGGATACATGTGGTATTTTCCGTATAACAGGTAATAATAAAAAAGTCAAACAATTACAATATATATTTTCAATTGAAGAAACAAATTATGGAATGAAGTTTAGTGATTGGGATAGTTATAGTGTACATGATTTTACTGCTCTATTAAGAAGATATTTAAATAACCTAGAGGAACCGCTGATACCGCTGGAATTTTATAATGAATTTAGGAAACCTTTACGGTCAAGACCAAGAATTTTGAAACATTTATCGCGAGAGATTGTCCAACATCCAAATGCAGTTAATGATAATAAATTAATGATACAATCATCCAATAATGAAAAAATAGAGGAAAAAGAAAAATCCACAAATGGGTCAATAATATCAAAAGAAAATAGCAAAGAAGATGCGACCAAGGTTAAGAAAGATCGTAAAGTTCATAAAAAAAAATTGGCAAAAGATATTAGAGATGCTATAAAGGAATACCAAACACTATTTTCAAACTTAAATCCCGACGCAAAACATTTAACGTTATACTTGTTGGATTTGTTAAGTTTATTTGACAGAAATTCAGATAAAAATTTAATGAACACTCAAAATTTATCTGCTATATTTCAACCTTCAATACTTTCACACCCAGAACATGATATGGATCCAAAACAGTACGAATTATCTAGGCTAATTTTAGAATTTTTAATTGAATATTCTTATAAGTTAGTTCCTTTCATGCTTCAACAAGGCCCAAATGATGTTGCCAACGATGAGTTGAAAAGCACAAATAATTCTACAACGATCGATTATTCTCAACGTAACTTCAATTCCAAAGAATTATCCGACAAAGATGAAAAAGAAAAATCTGATATAAGTAACAAACCAAAACCAGCTTTGTCATTGATGGTTACAGATGTTAATGAAAAAACTGAAGAGATTAGTATATCTAATGACCAAGTAGATACGGCTAGAGAATCTTCGCCTATTATGAGTGAAAATAATATACAGAAAACAGCAATTAGATTTTCTCCTACTAAATCACGGAAAGAATCATCACCTTTAAGTTCATCATTAAAAGCTACTGATGATATTATACCAACTTCAATACCTGATAAAGAAGTTGCATCATCACAAGCCCAAGATAAAATATTTATAGCAAATAAAAAAACTAGACCTCATGCAAAATCGATAGGATCAACTTCGTTACCTCATGATATAATACCAAGTAAACTAAATAATAGGGCTTCAAGATTTTTTTCTTGGATCCAAAAATCGTCATTACTCAGTGATTCTGGTGAATTTTCAGTTACAGAAGAAGAAAACGAAGATGATGATGAATATGGTGGAAATACCTCTTACGAAGATGCTAACTCTAGCATTACCAGCAATACATTACATAGTCCTCTGGATTCAAAAAATAATATAAGGAGTCATACCGCTAGAGCAGTGTCAGCAAGTTCATTTCAATTGAGACCAAAATCAATGTTTGTAAACAATAAATCATCAGATGAATTATCACGTAATATTCAATCTATTCATCTTTCTGCAAGATCTTCTTCACACACAGGAATTTTAAAAAGCTCTCCAAATCCAACTATAAATTCAAGGAATCCATCACCCACCACTGAAATACCAACAATTAAAATAGGTAAAGTAGAGGATGAAGATGAAATAATAACAAAGAACAAGGATGAAACACCACAAAATAATGAACAAAATGAAAAAGATAAGACTCCTGATAAGAAATTTGAAAACCCAAGTGAGGCAAGAGAAACAAGAACAAAAAAACGTCAATCTTGGTTTCAAAAATTGAGAAGTAACTCTAAGTCCAATACTAGATCATAAATGTATTTTAAGTGGCTATTATAAATTCCGAATCCTCGACATGCATAACAATTTGTATATTTATCAAAGTATCATAAGATATAATTTTATCATAATGTAAAATTATATTCATAATTATAAAAGACATTCAGAACTAATTTCAATAATAAAATATGCTCAAAAAAACAACCATTTTTTAAAATATTGCATACAATAAAATCTTTAAACAGGTAGTATATTAGATAGTATAATCCTTAATATAGTTTGTTAATAGTTTTGTTAATTTTTCAAAATGAAAAAAAAAGGTATTTTCTTCAATCTAGCTCAATAATGTCATCATCGACAGATACTTTCTTCACTTTCTTGAAATTTGAATCCTTGGCAATATCAGATTCAAGATTATGTTTTTTATTATCCCTTTGAGAATCTTCCTCACCATCTTCTATTATAACAATGGTTTCGTTTTTGGAATTAACAGGTTCCGCTACATTAGTTGCTAATGCATCTTCATTAGAAAAACTCGATATTTTAGTAATCAATGGAACATCAAGTTTTGGTAATTCTAAAAATGTAGGTGACTTTTCATCTTTATCAATATCCACATATAATTCCATTGATTTTCTAACCGTATCATCATCATCTTCTTCATCTGCAATTAACAAACTAGATCCATCTCTTACTTTTAAATCGTACAATGATTTGTTATGTAAATCGTCAAAATCAAAATCAGCCAACAATCTTTGATCTTTAGTATCGATAACTGAAATACATTCTGTGTACTTATATTTCTCTGATAATAGATTAATTAGATCAATTAATTTTAAAGTTTTCAATTTTTCATTTGAAATTTTTAATAATCCTCTTACTACCATTGAACAAACTGAACATCTACAAGATGGAAGTGCTAATTTTGGATTAGTTAAATAACGATCTTGTGAAAAATTACTTGCCTTAGAGGTAAATGCCATATTAAGATCAGTATATTTGCCATCTTTTAATTTAGCATATTTTAATAAATTTAAAACTCTAAGAGAACTCAATGAGGATAAACCTGCAATGATTGCATTTGTAGTGGCTATTGCAGGTATAATATTACCAGCTAATTGCTTACTATCAAAAATTGATTTCATTGGAATTCCAAAAATATATGATCTGATATTAGCTGCACTGACAACAAATTCTAAAGTATCATTATCATCTTTATCAAATTCAATTACTTTTTCCTTTTGTAAACGTTGCATTAATTTTTCAGTGGTCTTAATAAATTTCAATATTTGATCATTAATTGACCAAATTTTATCTAATTGTTTAAAAATAAGTGGATCTTGACCATTTTTTTGTTTAAATATTTCCTCTATAAGTTTTCCAGATATTGGTGTTGGTTTTTTATTATTTAAAGTTGTATTTGTCCATAAATTTTCTATAAGTAATAATTTATTAATATCATTAATAAATAATTTTTCCAATATATTAATAATTTTATTTGAATTATTTTCAATTATAATATTTTGTAAATCTATTAATTCATTTGTTTCTTGTTTGATTCTTTCAATTTCTTTTTCATCAGTTGTACCCCAATCTTTTTCGTCATTTGAATTTTTACTTGATTCATTTGATTCATTTGATTCATTCGCAAACAATTGATTAAATAAGAAATTTTTTGCCCATACAATACAATGAATTGGCTGATTTGGGGTTGATCTAATAGTACAAACGGGGAACGTCTTTGGAGTTTCCTTTTTGGTACAATCAAAACATTCTGTCGCTGAAGGTATAATAGGTTGTATATAACCATCAAATCCAGAAGTACCAGATTCCATTAACGGTATCCCTAAAAATTGCGAAATTTTATTAACATATCTTCTTGCGGCTAAATTATCTAAAGCATTAAAAATAATATCATATTTACTAAACCAATGAATTGGAAATTGATCTGTGTCCATTATATTACCAAAAAATGAAACTAATTTTGAATCTGAAAAATGTTGTACTGCTTTAACCGCAGTATCAGATTTTGCCTTCTTAATATCATTATGCCTGAACAGAAATTGCCTATTCAAATTCGACAGATCAATCGTATCCAGATCCACCAAATGTATTTCCGCAAACCCAATCAACACCAAATCTTTCAACAATTCACAACCAATCCCACCTGCACCAATCAACAAAATCTTCGATCTCCTGATTTTCTGGAAACTCTCCTCCCCAACAATCTTTATAACACCATCATAACGACCCATCATGAACTGCAGCTCACCACTCTGTATCCACCGACTAACCGACTTCCCTTACCAGTTCCCCTAATGAACAATGAACTTTGAAAGACAATGTTCTAAATATATTTATAAAGTAGATTTACATATATACTATTTATAATTTAAAATTAATAATATTTTTTAGAAGACACAAAAACAAATGCCGGGTAACACTCACAATTCCCAACCCTAGCCGCCGACAAAACCCTAATTACCCCTATATAACCCTAACAAACCCTAGTTGCGAGTTTTCCCCGACGCATCGGAAAAGCCCCCATCCTCCCGCAGTCCTACACCAATCAGAATCACGCACACACCGCTCACAAATATCTGTGCATCCGCAAAACACAAGTCATGATCTTCTAAAGGACCCACAAGGAACTCAGGATGCAATTAAAGGTTTCAAGATAATTCTAATTGTCAAATTAGACCTTTGATGAGGGAACTTTGAGGATGCCAAAGGTTTGTGCTAGACGTCGAGAGGGTTGTCCAGTAACCAGCTAGGTATTGTAAGGAAGGTAAGGAAAGGACAGGAAGGTAAGGTACGGTGGGGCACGGTAAGCGCAGGAGTTTCTGATCCTTCCAATTATGATATTCAGTTTGTAGGATCTGTTTCTGATTGATGGTTCAAGAGTTTGCAAGAAGTTGAATGCTTTGATTGGATGTGGGTTATTCTTGAGTAAAATTCTGTTGTTGTATATAAACGTTTGTTTATTTTTATCGATTTAAATAGATATGTATTTGTGGAGGGTTCCGTTCAGATTTTTGTTTGCAGTAGTGGATTAGATTCTGGTGGTGGAATATTTATTTTTAAGTTTTGAAGAAGAGGTGATCATATACCACAATAGAGTCCTCGTCAACTCAGTCAGCCCCCTATGTTAAGAAATTCTTCTGCTATTGCGCGTCAAAACGGTAGTTTGTTAAAGATCGTCAGTTCGACAAGATCTGTTTCCAACCAGCCTACGATCGGTAGGTTTAAAGGTAAGCCAAATGCTTCAGGTACGTATACTATTCCTTTCATTGAAGGTGATGGTGTTGGTCCAGAGATTTCGAAATCTGTTAAGGATATTTTCACTGCTGCGAAGGTTCCAGTTCATTGGGAGCCATGTGATGTTGGTCCAATTTTTGTTAATGGGTTAACTACGATTCCTGAACCTGCTGTTAAGGCTATTAACGAATCGTTAATCGCTTTGAAAGGTCCTTTGGCTACGCCAATTGGTAAAGGTCACAGATCTTTGAATTTAACTTTGAGAAAAACTTTTGATTTGTTTGCTAATGTGCGTCCTGCTAAATCTATTCCAAATTATAAAAGTACTTATGAAAACGTTGATTTGGTTTTGATTAGAGAAAACACTGAAGGTGAATATTCAGGTATAGAGCATATTGTCACTCCAGGTGTCGTCCAATCTATTAAGTTGATCACTAAAGAAGCCTCCGAAAAAGTCATTAGATATGCTTACGAATATGCCCGTGCAGTTGGTAGACCAAGATTAATCGTAGTGCATAAATCAACTATTCAAAGATTAGCTGATGGTTTATTCGTACAAGTAGCAAAAGATTTACAACACGAGTATCCAGATATTAAATTGGAAACACAAATTATAGATAATACTATATTAAATGTGGTTTCAAACCCTAGCTCTTATGCTGATGCTGTTTCAGTATGTCCAAATTTATATGGTGATATTTTATCAGATTTAAATTCAGGTTTAAGTGCGGGATCTTTAGGTTTAACTCCATCTGCAAACATTGGTGATAGAGTCTCTATTTTTGAGGCAGTTCATGGTTCAGCTCCAGATATTGCTGGTCAAAATAAGGCTAACCCAACTGCATTATTATTATCTTCAGTTATGATGTTAAACCATATGGGTTTAGAAGAGCATGCTTCAAAAATTGAAAATGCCGTCTTATCCACAATTGCCTCAGGCCCTACATCTAGAACCGGTGACTTAGGAGGTTCTGCAACAACAACCTCTTTTACAGAAGCTGTAATTAAGAAATTATAGGCTTTTTATATAGCCTAAGAGAAATTATGATGAACATTAAGAATATCTCGTACCCCTTATACATATTTTAGTTATTATATTTAGTATTTATTAATGCTATGTTCAAATATTAATAAATAAAAAATCAAATATATCCTTTCAAAAATTACCTAATTGTTCAAGATTGCAATGTAAAATTATACAATTAAAGATCATCACTTTCATTTAATACATTTTCATTCAGCACTTTTTGATCATCTTTAATAAATTGTAGACAACCATTATTTTTTTCCAGAATTTTTTGAACAGTATCATCATCTGGAACTGAACCTGCCTTTGTATAAATAAACATTAGAGGAGTTTCACTACCACGCCTTGTATATTGTTTAATACAATCTTGAATTTCTAGACCTGAAGAGCATTTTCTAATATCGAAATCATTCCCACTTGCTGAAATTTGTACTAAGTACCAAGTTCCATCTCTTTTCTTAATATAATATAACCTTGGTGACATTACAGCCATAGATAAATAATATGGTTCATCAATTAGACCTAATTTTTTAGCAGTTACTATGATATCAGATTCTGGGTTGGATAAGTTCCAGGAAGTATTCAATTTATGTGTCAATTCTTTGTACGCATTCATCTTTTCAGTTTTCTTTTTTGATAATTGATCTTTAATACTGTTCAGACCATCAATTAATGCATCATCTTTTCCATTTAAATTATTTTGGCTTTGCTTGTCCTTATCTAAATAATCTAGAGTACTGTTTAAAAACTTTAATATATCTTTTCCTTGAAAGCTTTTCAAATTGTTTAAATCTTGTAAATACTCTTTTGATTGTTTCTGTGCATCTCTCCTTTTTCTGATTATATGCTTTATTAGTTGGTCTTTACATTCCTTTGTATACAATTGAGGATAAAATTCTAATGGAAGTGAAATACCTTCTGGTAATGGGGTCATAGATGATAGTTCATCAATTTCATCAAAAATAATAGTTAAGTTGGGAGCTAGATAGCTCAATGAATTTCCCTCGTCTATAGTTTCATCATCAACATCTTCATCAGGATATAATAATACATTAAACATTTTGTAAAGATTAGACTCGTATTCATCAGGTAAAAAGTGAAATAATGTCAATAAAGTTTTTACTGGGGGTTCATTAGCATCTGGTATATAATACGCAGAAGATATCAATAAATTCCTTATATCTTCCGATTTCATTCCGGGACAGATCTCTAAATTCAAAGTTAAATATTTAATAAAAGAAGGTAGTACTTCATACAAATGTTCAGCATCTTGTAATTTCATTCTTGCACTTCTATTAATGCATAGAGAAAATAGTTTTGCATTAATATAGGATCTTTCTGACATTGTGCTATTCATTATACTTGACAATTTTTGTAATTGCCATAATAATTTTGGTTGGTCTTCTAAATCATCATCAATATCATCAAGCGATTCTATTGAGGTAGTTATATCATTTTCTAATGACTCCTTATTATGGAATTTGATTCCATATTTTGGAATGTCAAAATTTAAACCTTTATACCATTCCCTATTATAATTTAAATCTTGGAAGTCTGGTTCCAGAAGAATGTGTGGCAGATATATGGAAATATACAAGGAAAACAATCCAAAATAACTTTCAATGACAGAATTATGAGGAAGAGGCATCAAAACTGTCGGATCACTCAAAGAATTCTTTTCAACTGTATGTTTTACCAAATTATAAGAAGGAACATTTAGACTATTTGATATATCATTTTCGACTATTTCAGAATCTGATAATTCATCACTACTTAAATCACCTGAATCAATATCATATCTATCATCAAATCTAGAAGTATATCTATCCATAACTTCAGATAAGTCACCAGCTTTGAAGTTATTATCATTACTAATATCTACATGTTCAGAACTTATACCCTTTTTATTAGTAACTGATTGTCCCATACCACTATCTGGAAGCTCATTAGAAAATATAAAATTGACAGCAGCCTCTAAATTTCCATTCACTCTATTCAGGGCATCAATGGCTACATCTTCTGGTATACCCATGTCCACAATTGATTTAATAGATTCCCTATTGCTCATATTGAATTTTGAATTCCACAGTTGATTCTAATCTGTCTTAACTATCTCTGAGATATTTGAACTAATACAATTCTTCGAACCACAAGAATTCATTAACACAGTAATGATATTATGATATTTTAGCGTTCTTTTTATATATTTGCTAAATATGTTTCAAGTTACCAAGTTTATTAATATCATGGTAGTAAATTTAAATGTTTAAAGCCCGGTTTAAATTTTAAGGCCTTAAATTTAATAAAATGTTACTTATATAAAGCAAATGGAATATGATAGTAAACAATCTGTTTACAATGCATCATTATACAACATGTAAAACATCAAGGATATATTATGCGTGTATTAAATTCACAATATATAGATGAATATATATACATATATAATCAATAAGGAAATAGACATTTATATTGTAATATTCTACTTCCTAACATGTCCCAGTCTGAATTTGTAACATATAGTTCTTCAACAAGCTTCAATTGGCCCAATACACTAGCACCTTTCCAATTCAGTACTGATGGGTCCATATCAGATGGGGGTGGCAAAACAGAAACTGGCAGTAAATGTTCGTTTGCGTTTTGAGATTCTAGATTGTCCTTATATTTTTTCAATTCCTTTTGGATTAACTCTGCTACTGCTTTCTTTTGTTCTTCTTCACCATCTTCTGGCTTACTATTTGATTTATTAGCGGTGTTTAATTCTTTTACTTGTTTGACTAAGTTTCTGAAAAAACTAGGAAATTCTCTAGAGCTTAATAATCTTGGTCTCCATATATTAATACGATCCGTCAAAATAAAATCAAGTGAAGGAATATTAGATGATCCTCCAACAACCATAATATTATTATAGAACTGTGTCATCTTAGAAGTGTCTAAAGTTACCACTGCATTGGTAATACTTTGGATAATTGCTTTATCAAGAGGGATATAATTTTTTCCAGTTTTATTATTAGCATCGTTTATTATATCCATTTCATCTACATTTAAATTAGCATTAACCAATTTTGTAATTACATCAAAATCATTATCGTTTCCTGAATAAGTATCATTATCCAAACATTGAACTTGTGCTAATGATCTCCAATCATTTATCTCTTCCGTATATAAATCTGTAGATTGAGGAAGTTGCTCTTGTAATTTTTTATTTACGACTACTTTCTCATCTTCTTCTGCCATAATTTTGAATATATCTGGGTAAAATAAACCTAATGGAGCGTTAATAACTTCATCAAAAACTTTAAATTCAAGTTTTTCAGCTTGGACTCCTGGCTTGTTTTTGATGAAATTATATAATTGTACTGTAATATTAGCGTCTTCAAAAGTAACAAATTGTTTCTTTAGATTTTCAATTTGCCTCCAACCATGACTTGAATTTATATCTATATCTTGATAAGGAAACTCATTTTGCAATAGAAGACGTAGCAATAGTTTTGTTATATCGTCACCACCATAATCTAATGTTATCAAACTGTGCTCAGATACAGCACCTTCATCAATACAAGCAATTCTTGTTTGAGTGGCACCAATATTGACAATACAAGTGGCACCACCTATACCTGCACCATAAGATGCTGCGAGTGACTCTTGCATTATTGCTACTGCTTGGAAGTTCATTTCTTTCAATAAAACACGAAATATTGTCTCTAAATGACTTTTCTCAAATATATCTGGGATGACTAAAATAATTTTATATTTTGAGTATTCATTAGGTTTTAAGTCAAATCTCTCTTGACTTAATGCATAGTCTATCAAACCAGTTAAATCACCAATAATCTCTGGTAAAGAGTTATAATATGGAGAAACAATATTTAAAGATCCACCTTTTACGAATGGATATCTTATAATAAATGAGTCCTTCGAACATCTGCTTGCTTCTTCACCATAATATATTTTATCAGCGTTTGTGATCCATTCAACACGGTTCTGGTTAGTTTTATCTTCGACTTTTTCTGGTTTACTCTGTTTATTAAAGCTTCTTACCCTTTCATAACTATTACTCTGGATTTTTCTTTTATAATATCTCATTCTATCTCTAAAACTCTGTTGAATTTTATTAATTTTTGAAGTGAATCTTTCAGATTGGTCTTTAGGTAATATAGTTTCATTCACATTTTCAGGGTATAACGAATTTTTAGGAAAAGCAACACAATTTGGGATCACTAAAGGCGTTTCATCTTTTGCAAAACCTATTTTTATATATCTTGATCCAGGATGTATAACTATTGTCGTCGTTGGATCATCAAAAGAGACACTTTCCGAAGTATTCTTGCTTAATGCTTCATCCATTAGAGAGGTAGTGCTTTCACTGTTGATATAATTACCTATATCATTAATTTCTGGTGTATTAGCAGCAGTTTCAGAAATGGAATAAGAACCATTACCACTATTAATATTTACACTGCTAGCATTTGTTCTTAGTACTTTTCTCTCCCTCATTGCAAAAATCTGACTATTACTCTTCAAATAATCTGATGAACAGTTTTTTTGGTTAACTAAAGGAATTGGACGAAATAAACCAGTAGCCTGAATGTTTTCGTTCTCTTTCTTTTCAATACCAGTCTTCTGTAATTTTATAGCATACGCAGCGGCTGCTCTTTGACGTCCAAGTCTCCTTCTCTCCAATACAGAAGTAGCCATCTTAGTACTAGCAGGTTTATTTGAACCAGCAGCTGCATCTGACTTATCCACTGTTTCTGAATTGACTTTTTCTTCAGTTTTATCTGAACTAGCATCTAATTTACGTCTTTTTTCATCATGAAATCCATCAGATTTACCATAATCACCCACCGGTGTCCCTAGCACACTAGACAACTCAGATGGAGCAATCATTGAGGCATGATCATCATCATCATCATCATTATCATCATCATTATCATCATCATCATCATCATCATCATCATCATCATCATTATCGTCGTCGTCGTCGTCTTCGGCATCATCTTCATTCTGCTCGGCATCATCCTCGACATCAGCATCTCTCTCATCCTCAACAGCACCCAAATCATCAGAAACCTTTTTTACCTCACTCGCCAACGGCGTTTCCTCATTGTCAGTGTCCCCCACACTAACGTTTTTCTCTTCAATTGTCATATTTCCAAATTCCCACTACAATATTCGATCGTTATCAAGTCTTTACACAATAAAAACTCGTCTTGGTCTAATTCTTTAAAAACAAAAGGACACCACCATAAAATATGACAACAACCAAACTAATCTGTTAACCTACACAGTATTACCTTGCATAAAACAACTCATCTAAACATAACTCAAATACTTGCAATTGTTAATTCTGTTCTTTAAATATTTGAAACTTTTCAATATTTGACAACGGCGTAAATATTAAAGGCATAACGATTTTGATGGAAGGTTATTAAGTGATGAGCAAATACAAAAAGTGCACCTAGCTGGCGTTATTGTACACTGAGTTGTATGCTTGATTATGCTGACAAGAGTGTTATGTGGGGGGATGTTTTTTAGGTGACTTTTGCTGAGTTTTAGTGAATTTATGCATAATTGATTGTATTTCATTCTGGTACGAGGATATCGAATGTCTATATAGTTATAATTGTAATTGTATATATGTGAGTGAAGTTCATAAAATTCTACTTAGAGAGGCGGCTGTGTGTTATTCATAAATACTTTTGAAGTTTTTGAAGATTGATTTCGATGTTGAAGACAAGACCGTCTTTTGTATTTATGTAGCATCCGTTTGTGCCAACAATTCGATTACTACTGCTGACTTTGCCTGAAACTAGACTTGTATCCCAGTTACGTACATCCCATTTCAGGCCTCTTGTTTCAATGATTTGTGTAGGCTTTCCTAGAGGCAGTAATCCGACCGTCCCTATACAGTCCTTCTTGAAAGCTTCTGAATAAGTTAATAGTGTTGCGCCTGGTGGTAATAGAAAAATCAAATCGGTTGGAGTAAGGTAGTTTAACTTGATATAGCTATCGGATTTTGCAAGCGTGTACATTTGTGCTATCGAATGCACAGTTTGGTCAAATCTCCCATCAATTCCACCTAATGCCAAAACATTAATGTTATTGATTTTATTCCCCTTTAGATGAGATTTCTCAATTTGGTACAGCTTCTCAACTCCAGCTAAAGAATCTATACCATAATTATTAGTTTCAGAGTTCCCATCTTTGTTAATCAATCTCTTAAATTTAGTTGAATTGAAGTGTAAGAATATCAATTGCATACATTTCATTAAATCAGTGGAATATTGCGTTCTCTGATGGATAATAACAACATTGTGAGATAAGTAATATTCTTTGACATCCTTGGACAAAGAATCAAAATCACCAATAATATAATCTGGCATGTACTTCAATATCAACGTCTCATCGCCTTTGAAGTACTCAAATAATCGATTGGCACCACCATCAGCACATACTTTAATCTTATGCATATCCCAAAGTTTTAAAAACAACTCACCAATAGCAATCTTTTGGTTCAGGATCAACAAAACAGAATTAGCATCTCTGGGATGACTTATATGTTCTTGGATATTCACACTACCGTACCCTTTAACATCTGTTAATGAAATTTCAACCTTATCATCATTTTCTATGCATTGTTCAGTCATGGTTAATCGAGCATACAGAACCACAGACTCTATGAACTCCAACAAACAGTACAGCAACAACCAGTGGGCCAAGCTAAAGTGCAGCAGGTACCAAATGTGCAATATGAACCTTGTAATTTATAACATGGATGCATTTTTATCCAAATTAGTTATAATGAAATAAATACTTGACATTAATTATACATTTCCAGCGATGAAAGAAAAATGAAGTTTAATTTTATATAATCTTTGAAGAAAGTAATATTTGAAGAGAAGTTGTCATAATGAGACCATTTATGAGACCAGAGTCGACTCATTTAACTCTCTTGTGTGGTTGAAAGTGTTAGGCAACTGATATTGTTTGAAAGCTGCCTGTTCTACTCGCTTAGGGTATGGGAATATAAATTGTCGAATATTGCAATCGACGTTTCAGGGTTTTTTGGTTAATTGAGTTGATTATAAGGATAGATTGTTAAGGTCTAAGTTAATTGAGGAGTATACAAGATATTGCTAGGTTAGGTGCAACTACGTTTTTTTCAATATGGATCCAAAATACAAGTATCGTTTGGAGATCCAACAAATGATGTTTGTTTCTGGTGAGACTAATGATCCACCGGTGGAAACTACATCTTTGATCGAAGATATAGTAAAAAGCCAAGTGATTGAGATTTTACTCCAAGCCAACAACACTGCTCATAGTCGTGGTAGTAAAGTTGTTTTACCAGATGATATTATCTTTTTGATGCGCCATGACAAAGCCAAAGTGAATAGATTAAGAACATATTTGTCTTGGAAAGATTTGCGTAAGAATGCTAAGGATCAGGATGCAAGTGCAGCAGTAGCACCTGGGGCTGGAGCTGAAGAAGAGTCAAAGGCTGAGAAGGAGGATAAGGATGGAATTGTCACCAAGGTGAAAAAATCTCAAATCAAGTTGCCATGGGAGTTACAATTTATGTTTAATGAGCAAGCACAGGATGATGAGAACGATATGGATGATGATGAAAGAGAGGCTTCTATTATTACGATGAAACGTCTTAAAATGGCTGATGATAGGACGAGGGATATGACAAAAGAAGAATATGTTCATTGGTCTGACTGTCGTCAAGCTAGTTTCACTTTTAGAAAAACCAAGCGTTTTAAAGACTGGTCTGGCATAACACAAATTACAGATGGTAAGCCACACGATGATGTAATGGATATTCTTGGGTTTTTAACGTTTGAAATGGTATGCGCATTGACTGAAGCAGCCTTGATGATAAACAAACGTGAAGAATTGATTCAAAGTCAGAAAAATAAATCCGAGATTAATCAAGACACAGCCTTTGAGACAACTCTTTTAAATAGGAAAAAAAGATTATTCGATGGTCCTGATAATATTGTACGTCCATTGAAGGCAAGACATATAGAAGAAGCTTGGAGGCAATTACAATCTTTAACTAGAAAGCAACAAGCTTTAGGAACATTCAAGGGAAATAGGGTTACAAAGAGGTCTGTGTTTGTATAGTCCATACATACATAGATACATACATATATATATGAGTATATATTAATAGCAATAGATCAAAATTTGTTATTTAACAAATATTTAACAAATATTTTTAGTATACAAAGTATGTGACTTATTTAAGATATATTCATCGTTACATAAAAAAATACCTTTTTTGAGGTATGTTTTTTCCAGTGATATAATAACTAGTACTATGAAGATTGGTACTATACCTTCTTTACATGCGTTCTATTTAATTTATAAGTTTAATTGTTATCCATATAATAATCCCCCCACACGTTATAAAGACTAATAACGTTCTTTTAATCTAGAAGCTACTGTACGTAGATTACCGTAGACTTTACCTGGAGGAGAACCCAAAATTAGACTAACGACTGCTTCTCTTGCCATCCTGATGTGCGTGAAACCACCAAGAATGTGGATCTTAGTATCTGCTAGGACAATTCTGGTTCTAGTGGCATTTTCAATGGCGAACTTAGTCTTACCATCCTTACCAGCGATACGACCAATAGCTCTCGACAAATGATCACCGTGTAGAGTCTTGACGTCTTTGATTTCGAATGTTTCGATATACAAGTCGTCCAACCTCAACAATGCAATAGAGTCGTCCAAATCGAAACCCAAGGTGAACGCCTTAATAAAGTCAGCACCTTTCTGCAAAGCACCAGGATCAGTAGTATGCTTTGGATGGGTCCTTAGCTCGACCGATTTCGTCTTCAAATTCATACGCACTTGCAATTTCAAATGCTCCACCAACGGTGGGTATATCTTGCTCCAACTGTTTCTCAAGGGAGTCATTCTATGAGGAGGCACAGGAACCTTCCTGCTCTCCAGCTTAACCTTCTGTTCAGTAGCCTTACTAGCAGCAGCAAAACGAGGCTTCCCACCTTCATCCAACACAACTCCGCTCGTCTCACCCTGCTTGCCACTCACGCCAGCCTCATCGGCCCCAGCACTCTCCTCCAACAACACATCGTCGTCCTCATCCTCCTCAATTGTCTGTCTATTATCAACACCCACAATCCGGCTCCTCTCGCCACCAGCAGGCACACTATCCTTCGTCTTCAAAGCAGTTGGCGCAACCATCCTCGATTTCTCGATCTATCCTCTCTCCTATCGCTGCAAAAGCTCCCAATAAAACTTCAAAACAGCACACACCAGCACACAAGCACTCACTCCACTTATATACCCTCCAACTCATCCCCAATCCACCGCAAGCTCTCATCACTTCTGTTACAAACTTCTCATCTCATCGATTTCTTTAAAAATTTGCGACGAATTTCAAAATTTTTCACTTGCGAGCCACGGCGCTAGCAACAATTGTGTTGACACCAGCACCCGTACACCGCACTTCAAGAGCAGCGACAAGGTCGCCATGGCACCTGGAGGTCTGAACGTCAGACTGGGTGCCAGAGCCTTGCGGTTCGAGACTTGAGACGCAATAATTGGGATGCAAGGTTAAAAGGGCGGTGTGGGATGGCGAGAGGCGTGCTGGCACTGGCGCTGGCGCCAGTGCCAGCGTTACCCGGCTGCACGGCGACATCAAAATGCAGCTACCAGCACGCCATTCTGGCTGATTTGCCTAATTGTGCACTTGTAATGCACTTGTGCCGCACTGTATAAGTATATCTAGACTCTTAGGTTGGCTGTATCGTGATTTATGGAGGTCTGCTGTGTCAGGGAGAGTCCAGTGCAAGGCCCGGTGCAGGAAACCAGTGTTGCTGACTTCTGGCATATCACAGAGGGTAGACGGTTTAGGTACCGGTTGATTTGGTTCTCAGGGATGCTTCGACTTCCAGTGGTGAGGAGTCTTCTTCCTAGGGCAAATGTGTTGATAAAAGTTTCTGCTTCTTGTATGAGGCTGGCGTGTGCGGGGGCTCGAGCTAGAGCCGTTGTGCATGCGCAGAGGAGATCGTTTGGGAATGAGGCCTTCCATCAATACTTGCTCTCGAGGAAGTGCTCGAACAAGATTGTGAAGGACCTGAAAGATGTAGATAACGAGATGAGTAAAGGCACAGACTATTTGCATATCCAGAATATCCTATTGCAAAAAAATAAGGAACGAATGGACAAGCAGAAGCTTCTAGCTGAGGCAACAAGTTTTTACGATAGGTTCAAAATTAATACCAAATGGCTGTTAATAAGGGGAAATAGGCCATTTTCAGCCGATGAGATAGGAACTTTGTTCTCATGGTTGATCCTATCACAAATTATTTGGGTTATCCTGGGGACAACTACGTTTGTATCGATTCTTCTATTGATATTTAATACTGTTTTCGCTAAGGAAATGGTAGGACGTTTTATTGGGAAAATGTTAAACGTCTTCTTAGATGGTGTCGATGTTCAATTCAAAGATGCACTGGTCCCAGAGTGGAGACGAGGTTCTATTCGTTTCCATGATGTGATCCTTAAGACTGATAATTTAGGTGAAAATAAAGTGGACAATAATTCATTAATCGATATTGATTTACACTTGCATCAGATTGAACTGACATTATCACTAAAAAAATGGCTTTTAGGTCATGGGTTAATAAATGACATAGCAATTTTAGGTATGAATGGAATGGTATCCACATGGCAGCCAGATTCAAATTCACAGAAATATTTAATACAATGGTTCAATAATCCAACATATAAATTAGGAAAAGTTAAAGTGGCAGATTCATCGATAGTGTTGAATGATCATCAGTTAGAAAAAAAATTTAATATTGCAGTATATAATATGGAATTACAACAGTTTAGATTCGAATGGATGATAAGAGACTTTTTAAATGCAGATGTTGTAGATGGCTCAATAAACGACTCTCTATTTAACTTCCATAAACGTCAACATAAATTCACACATTCTAACGAAATCGAAAATGATTTATCCGGATGGGAAAGAATAACAAGATTAAGAGTAGACGCTATGAATGTGCGACAATTGGGTCTACATAGAACGAATTCTTTTCGTTGGATTGAAGATGGGGAACTTGATATTGTCGCAGATGTCATGATACCTACCGAAGATAACATTAATAATACGAATGAACTTTTATCTGCATCACTAAAAAATTTAAGCATTAATAGCATTAACATGTATGACACTTATGACGATTTACACGATAATATTGATAATGAATATGCAAATAGTAACAACTTAGCAAGAATTAATGACTCTAACAAATATCTAGTCTTAGATCTAAAATTTAAATTCAAAAATTTAAAAGCAAAATTTCCAGAGACTAGCCCTAAATTACCAACTGGAGAAGAAATAATTTCATTAGATGAATTAAAGCCCATCATATCATATGTAAATACAAAATACGCTTTATTTCACTCATATTCAGCTTCTAACGAAGGAAACAGCGTGTGGAACTCACCAAATATATTTATCAACAAAGCTAAATCATACCCTGTAACTACAAAGTTCCAATCTTCCAAATGGCCTGACCAGGCCGATGATGATGGCAGAAGGAATGATAAGAAGCAAATTATTAGGTTTCATGATGATATACCAACACCTGATAATGAAATTGTTTTAAATTTTAGGGTTGTAAAAAATATCGAAGAGTTAAGGAATATGGTATTATTTGGCGAGACTGGTATCTATGATTCCTTAACAATGGAATTATATATTGATTTAATGAAAATAGTAGAAGATTGGGAGTTTAAGAAGAAAAATGATTGGGTTAAAGCTTGGGGATCAACTTTTGCTTCTCAACTGATCATAGTTGGAATCGGAGCAATGGTATAACCTACATACATGTATATATTTAATAATTTATCATGATATCTATACATTTGGTATAATAAATCATTATTTAATCATTATTTATAATATTATACAGTTATGCATATGCTATGTCTAATAATCTTAGATTCTTGACTGTTTTTCTACCTTTTTCAATGGCAGAAATGGACCTTTGCTTGAAAGTGAGTTTATAGATATATTTGCTCCAATACCAGCATTCTCAGCCCTCGGCAGTTGAGATACTGTTTTATTTATTTTACTTTTATTTTCATTTTCTATTTGTTCATCCATACCATCCCATCCCATACCTCTTAAAAGAGCTGATCCAAATTCTTCAATTGGAACTTCATCATATTCTTCTTCTTTTGTGACTTCAGGTAGTTGCTCCAAATATTTATTCATAATATTATCCCCAAAATTTGCTACACTTTTGTCATCAGTGGTATCATTTTTATTAGTATCATTTTTAACAATATTTAAACCATATTTTATCGAATCATGATCAGTTTGTTCAGGGGTCGACTGACTACCAATAAGGCTCAACGGTTGAACAGCTATAGGTTTAATGACTAATGGTTTTACCTCACTTGTTTCAGAGATTTGATCAATATGTGTCAACATCAATTTGGTAGTCTTTTTGACATTAGCATCCTTCGAATCCAAGAAAAGATTCTTATTTTTAGATTTCTTATTGGACTTGTTCTTACCATGTTTCCCTTTCTTCAAATTTATTGTAAACCCACTCATAATGATTTCAGCAGAACTCTGGCATTCAGGTAATTATATCTGCTACCTTCATGTATTTGCTCCATCCAAGTTATTTATCGATATTTTAAATAAGAACTCTTATATATAAATTCCAATCAGGATTTCAATAACGTAATTTTTGATGCCTTTATAAATTTAAAGAATGAATTTAAAAGACAGTTAGATCTCAATTGGAACCACATGGATGGTTCTATCTGAGGAAGCGGACGCATAGTGCTGCTCCTTAACTGCCTTACAGTGAGACATTAATGCAAGGATGTTAGGTGGTAGATATGGTGTTGGTTTAAGAGGTTCACGAGGGAGCATTGATGCCCTGAAGGGTGTATATTTAATAAATTTCAAACATTCAAGATTTCTTGTTACAAAGGATGATCCTAATAAACTGAATGATGAAATATTTAACCAGAGTAAGACTGTTGATCCTATGAATAATACAAGTTCTAAGCTCATGAATAGTATTGATCTTGCATTTAACAAAGTTAAAGGAAATATGGACAGGGGAAAAACTCTCTACAATAAATATTCATTACAGTTTGAAGATCAGAAGAACAAGATCAAAAATGCAATACGAGAAGCTGAGAATAAATTTCAAAAACAGGAAGCATTAGAGAAGGCAAATTTGAAGTCAACTTTTGACATTGATGCCACTACTGGTCGTAAGATTACAGGGCTACCGTCCGAGAGAGAACTCCACCGTAAAAGATGGGCCAGACGACTTGAATATTACTTAGATTCATTACAAGAAACTATATTTTCTGCTAGTAAGGCATTTAATGACGTTACTGGGTATTCTTCTGTACAAAAATTAAGAAACAGTATCGAATTTATGCAAAATCAACTGGAAGATACGAAAACACAATTGAAAAGATATAAGAAAGAATATGCAGATGCAATTGATAAAAGAAACAACTCGCAAAGAGAGTTAAATGAGTTATTACAGCGGAAAAATTCATGGTCGACAACGGATTTAGAGAATTTTACCAGAATATATAAAGATGATGCCAAAAATACAAAGAAAGAACAAGATTTGAAGCAAATAGTATTGAAATGGGAAGCCAAAAATGAAAAACTCAATGAAGATCTATATACAGCCATCTTAACAAGGTATCATGAAGAACAGATTTGGTCAGACAAAATAAGAAGGACTTCTAGTTACAGTTCTTTTTTCCTAATGGGAATGAATCTTTTCCTCTTTCTAGTGCTGCAATTATTTTTGGAACCTTGGAAAAGACACAGATTAACAAATTCATTCGAGGAAAAAGTAAAACTAGCTCTAGATGATAAAAAAACCTCTCTAAACGATAGCACAATCAAAAGCTTGACCTCTCTAAGCAATAAAATCGAAACCATTTTACAAGCACAAAAATCAGAAATCCCAGAGCCACAACTAAACCCTAACATTGTCTGGAATTGGATCCTGGACCTCTATGCAAGGCTGCAACGTCTCGACTTCCTCAATTCCAGTAAACCAGTGACGTTTACCTCATTACAAATTTATTCAATGCTAGCGTTCACCAGTGTTCTGAGCGTATTTTTACACTCATTCGTACCATAAAAAGCACACACATACATACACATACACATATATATATATACTCTACATGGCCGTATCCTGTCAATATCATACCTACATGGCACTTTCAAACATATGTGACACTTCATCCTGTGTCGCTGTCACCAAAATGACGCCCGTTACCCGCTCGCACTGTCCCACTATTCGGTGGCAAATAAATGAAAGGGAAAGTTATATATATATATATATATATATATATTTAATAAGTAGTATATCCATAAGTCAGAATCTGTAATTCTATTTATTGTTGGGAAGTTGGTATAGGGGTTCTGAGGTGCCTATAGTCGAGCAATTAGAGATCTGCAAGTCAGCTGGTTTAGATTTAGGCTTGTTGCTATTGCTTTGAAGAGAGAAGAGATCTGCCGCCGGTGTTGTGAACTTTCGGAATCAAGTAGTTTTAAGAGGTTATTTGGTTTTTGTGTAGCTGTGTTTTGAAGGGATATTTTACGATTGTGAGAGACAGTGTTAGTTGAAAATGGAGGAATTAGGTATATCGCAGGATAGCATTGTGGTCAATGAGGAGAAACCAGTGGTAAAGTCATATGCAAGCTTACTTGCTCAGTTAGAGAATAGTAATGCTGGGAATGGGTTATTTGACTCTACTGGGGCAAGTTCAGATGTGTATTTAAAATTGAAAAAATTGGAGAAGGAATATGAGTTGTTAAATTTGCAAGAAGAATATATTAGGGATGAACAGCGTCATTTGAAAAGAGAGTTGTTGAGTGCGCAAGAAGAGGTGAAAAGAATTCAATCTGTTCCTTTAGTCATCGGTCAATTTTTAGAACCAATTGATGAAAATACTGGTATTGTTTCCAGTACTACTGGTATGAGTTATGTTGTAAGAATACTATCGACTTTAGATCGTGAATTATTAAAACCATCCATGTCCGTTGCCTTATATCGTCATTCGAATGCACTAGTTGACATATTACCACCAGATTCAGATTCTAGTATATCAATCATGGGTGAAAATGAAAAGCCAGATGTTACATATGCAGATGTTGGTGGTTTAGACATGCAAAAACAAGAAATAAGAGAGGCAGTCGAATTACCACTGGTTCAAACAGATTTATATGAACAAATTGGTATTGACCCACCAAGAGGTGTATTATTATATGGTCCACCTGGTACTGGTAAAACTATGTTAGTGAAAGCTGTTGCAAACAGTACCAATGCATCTTTTATCAGAGTTAATGGTTCGGAGTTCGTTCATAAATATTTAGGTGAAGGTCCAAGAATGGTACGTGATGTTTTTAGACTTGCAAGAGAAAATGCACCATCTATTATATTTATTGATGAAGTTGATTCTATTGCTACAAAACGTTTTGATGCTCAAACTGGTTCAGATCGTGAAGTACAACGTATTTTAATCGAGTTATTGACACAAATGGATGGTTTCGACCAAGCAACTAATGTTAAAGTGATCATGGCCACCAATAGAGCCGACACTTTGGATCCAGCTTTATTAAGACCAGGTAGATTGGATAGGAAAATAGAATTTCCATCATTACGTGACAGACGTGAGCGTCGTCTAATTTTCGGTACAATTGCAGCTAAAATGTCTTTAGCTCCAGAAGCCGATTTAGATTCTCTAATTGTTCGCAATGATTCTTTATCTGGTGCAATCATAGCTGCTATAATGCAAGAGGCTGGTTTACGTGCAGTAAGGAAGAATAGATATGTGATTTTGCAAAGTGACTTAGAAGAAGCATACGCCTCACAAGTGAAGACCGATTCAGATATAGATAAATTCGAGTTCTACAAGTAGTTTTTAATCATTAAGCAATTAAGGCTTTAACATACTTCGAATGGGAAATACAATCAACTGAAACCATACTAAAAGCCCAGAAGAGGAATAAAAGGCAACCCCCCCAACATTAATGAAATATGCAACAAATAAAATTACCTATAATGCATACACTCACAAAGGGTCGTGATTGAGCTTATATCTCTCAAGCTACCGCAAACAATGATTATATAATATATATAAAATGCATTTAATAAATACTCAAGTACTCAAACACTCGTCCATTCAACCACTCAAATATAGCAATAGCAATCCATCATGGCCAATTATCATCACTAATTGACAGTCGAATCCATGCTGTAACAACTGTTCCCATCTTTAATAGCTTATGACCCGTGCCTTTGCTATTTACTTGTATACCTTATACACCAGTCACTTTGTACGTAAATTGCTTAGCTCAAATTTTTTCAAATTTCGCGAACTTTTCACTGCCAAAAGTGATGAGGTTTATATATAATAAATATACATATATATTTACATGTAATAGTTTTTGAGAACTTATCAATTGTTCAATTGATCAGTGAAAATACAGTTTAATCGGTTGAAGACTTGGCTGCCTAGTATATAGCGATTGTGAGGTCTCTGGGTATTTTTTTTCCAAGTTTTTTTGAGCCATCACTTTTTGAGTGACTGGAGTTAGAATACGTTGTTCTGCAGTAATTAAGTAAAAAAAACAATTAGTCAAGATGGACAATGAGGCAGCTATTTTACAGTGCATTGAGCACACTATGGTCTCGGATGCTTCTGTGATTAAAGAGGCGGAACAACAGTTGTTTGGGTTTCAAAAACAAGCTGGTTTCACTGCATTTTTGTTGAAAGTGATCTCGAACACAGAGCTCTCTTTAGGTGTTCGTATGTCTGCTGCCATTTACATGAAAAACAAGATCCATAGATCATGGAATGAAGTGCAGAAGGAGGACGGTATTGCTAAGCCTGAGCAAGCTCAGATCAAGGAGCTTTTGGTTCAATCTCTGATTGCTAATGTTGAAGATAACCATATTAGACCTCATTTGACAGAATCTATAAGAGCAATTTTAAGCAATCAAGATGATTGGGATTTAACATCGATTATCACTGAATTGTTGAGTAGTGGAAACCAAAATTATATTTACCCAGGGTTGCTATTGCTTTTTGAAGTTTGCATTTTCCATAGATGGGATATGGTTGGTAGCAGAGTTTATATTGATAAAGTTATTAGCGATACGTTCCCAATTATTGAAACCATTGCTTCTCAATTGATTAATTCTGAGGATTACAGATCAAATGAATTACTATACTTGATTTTGAAGTGTTTCAAATATGGTTGTTTGACTAATTTCCCAGCTTATTTCAATAATATTGATAAATTAAACTCATGGGTCCAATTGCATTTATATATTTGTGTCAAACCTTTACCTTCTCAAGTCTTGGAATTAGACTTTGCTGATAGATCTTTAGATAAAAGGGTTAAAGTTAATAAATGGGGTTTTGGTAATTTAAACAGATTTATTCATAAATATAGTAGAACCACAAAGGTTATCACACAAGATTTTTTGAACTACGTGAATAAAACTTTGGTACCAACAATTTTACAAGAATACTTTAAAATCATTGAACAATGGGGTAACAAATCCTTATGGATTAGTGAACCATCATTGTATTATTTGATCCAGTTCTTAGAAAAGTGCATAAATACAGATGAATTATACCCTCTAATTGAACCTCACTTGGAAGTTATTATTCAAAACGTCATCTTTAGATGTCTTTGTGCAAGTCCACAAAGTGTTGAGTTATTAGAAGAAGATGCTGAAGAATATACTAGACGTTACTTTGATTTAAATAGAGAAGGTTCTACAGCTGATGTTGCCTCAACAGATTTTATTTTTGTTGTTGGTGAAAAACGTCCAGAACAAATGGCCAAGGTTCTTCCATTCGTAAATGAGATTTTTAACAGTTTTACAACCAATACATCGGATATCGATATAATATACAAACAAGAAGGTGCAATGAGAGTAACATCTACATTATTTTCATTTTTAAGTTCTTCTAATGAATTAGAAGGTATTTTTAGTCATTACATTATTAATTTCTTGTCTCAGAAACAATATCCATTTTTAGTTGCTAGAGCGTTAGAAACAGTCGCTATGTATACCAATAGTTTCCAAGACATGAACACATTATCCAAAATATTTGAGTTGACTTATAATAATTTCATGGAAAGTGATGTAGTTCCAGTAGAAATTGAAGCTGCTGATGCATTGAAATCTTTGATTATCTCTAATCCAGATATCCATTCACATATCTCTACACAAGTTCCAGGAATTATGGAAAAATTATTAAAATTGTCAAAGGAATTTGAAATTGATGTTTTATCTGAAGTAATGGAGTCTTTTGTTGAAAGATTTGCCGATGAATTGACACCATTTGCTGAAGATTTAGCAAGAAACCTATGTGAACAATTCTTACAAGTCGGCCAATCTTTACTTGAAAAAAATGGTTCCACATACACAAGTGCTGACCAAGATCAAGAATTACAATTAATTGCTTTACTTCAAACGATGACTACAATGGTAATGTCTATGAACAAAGTTTCTTTGATAGATATTTTAGCTCCTGCTGTAAGATTTATTATAATCAATGCTCAAATTTCATTTTTAACCGAAGCTATTGATTTAATAGATTCATTAGCATTATCCTCGATAGCCTTATACAATCAATTTACACCAACTATTTGGGAAGTATTTCATGATATTTTAGATTCATACCAGACATATGCTTCTGATTACTTTGAATCTTATCAAATATTTTTTGAAACTGTTGTATCTAGTGGGTTTACAAAGGATACTACCTATTTGGAACCATTTTTACAAATGTTAGCGTCAGAAATTGAAGGTGAGGTTGATTACAATGTTGCAAGTGTATTGAATATTTTAGTATTCTATGCCCTTTCGTTGAAAGATATTCCTTTGTTTGAACAAGCTCTAAAAGCATCTACTAATGAAGACTTAGACTTAGAAGATTCAGAAATTGTTAAAGTGTTTTTAGCCAATCTATTTGTCAAACCAATAGAAACATTACAAATAACGGAAAAGACTGGTATGACCTTAACTATGTTACAAAAATGGTCTGATCACAAATTCACAAGTGTATTTGGTATTAAATTACAAATCGTTGCCATTCTAACATTATTCAAATTACCAGAATTACCAAGTTGTGTAAGTGGGTTTATTCCACAATTTGCTGATAAATTAGTTACTTTAGTTGAAAAGTTACCAGAAGCTATCAGAAAAAGAGATGCTATGAGTAAAGGTGAAGAAGGTTTCGATGAATTATTGGATAATGAAAATGATGAAGATTATTTTGAAGGTTATGAAGATGACATGAAAGAGACTGTGTTAGATGAAATTAACTGTTTCCAAGATATCAATATTTTCTTTACACAATTACAATCAAGTGCTCCAAGCAAATATGAACAAATAATCGGTACATTGACTGAAGAAAAAAGAAATTCCCTCCAAGTGATCATGGAATTTGTATCACAAAATTAGATCATGGACAGAACGATATTGTTTGGGACTCAATAAATAAATAGAATATATATATAGACGTACTTAAAAAGATTTCAATATTTAAAATTGAATTGTTTCGAATTTGTAAGAAATTGGTCCAATTGAAAAATACTGCAACAGTCAGAATACTTATGCTTGCCCATATACTCGATAACGGGACAGTAATTGCTTCATTTATATAACCAAAGACTTAGTTTTATGGTCTTTAATGGTCTTTAATGGTCTTTTATAGTGCAATCCATTGTTAAAATTGATTTGAATCATCGATGACGAAATGAAAAATTTTGAAGGTCCCGATGAGCATCGAATTTTTGAAAATGTTTAACACTATAAAATAAAAGCATCTGTGACTTGGA
This sequence comes from Tetrapisispora fleetii, assembly GCA_003707605.2. Lineage (NCBI taxonomy): Eukaryota > Fungi > Ascomycota > Saccharomycetes > Saccharomycetales > Saccharomycetaceae > Tetrapisispora > Tetrapisispora fleetii. Next base: position 63,451 of record PPKB02000025.1, on the reverse strand, counting down.
CACCATTTATAGGTCATTAAAGTTGAAATATGTTTGTCTTCAGGTTCCATGAACCAGTTTGTTGGAAGATCTGTATCGTATTTTGTATCCTGTGCAAGAACTATGTCATTTGAGGCTTCCCCAGTTATTTTGTCCAAATACGATCCAAGTGGTCAATATTTAGCATGTGTCACAGTAGAGTTAGATAAACAACGTGTTTCTGTTGAGCCAACTAACGATGCCAATTATAGTTCTGATAATCAGCCATTTTTATATTTTGATGATGCGAATGTTCGTGTTTCAAGTATGAAATGGAGTTACATTGCAACTACTGATACTGCATGTGTATTAATTGGTTTAACAAATGGTGAAATTTGGATATATTCTCCATTGGCAAATGAAGTTATTTATAAGTTATCAACAAAAAATTCTTTTGAGATTAAGGATCTAGACGTATCTTCAGATAGCTTGTTCTGTATCGATGGTAATGATATTATTTATGAATTTTCTTTCTCCGAATTCAAAGTGATTCAACATTTTCAAATTGAATCGTGTGTTGCATTAAAGAAGATTAGTATATTACCAGGGAATCCAAATCATATTTTGGTTGCTTCACATTCCATATTTTTAGTAGATATCAAATCGAAAGAAGTTAAAATTACATTCCCAGGACATGTGTCCCCAGTTAGCATTTTAAAGGCATTGAATAATGAATATATTGTATCAAGTGCACAAGATGATAGATTCATGAATATTTATGACATAAATTCCGGTTTCATCAAGACTGTGCTCGTTGCACAATCTGACATTACCAGTTTTTCAAATTCAAAGGAAAATGTAGTGACTATTGTTACCGAAGATGGTAAAATTGAGATTTTTGAAGATCCTTTAGTTACAATGAACACCACAAAGAGAAGAGGTAATAAATCAAAACAGGCAACAAAAACCATAGAATTGAAATCCGAGAAGGGCCAGAATATACCAGTATTAAATGTATTTATCAAAGGTGACTTATTGAATATTACATGGTTACAAAATGCAACAATTAGAAATTTCACTCAATTAAAATGGAAGGAATTAGATAACACTTACACTTATGAAGTTAAGCTTGGTTATGGAAACAAGAATATTTCTCAAAATCATACCCTATATGGCCAAGATCTTGCTGCTTCTAAAACATATACAGAAGGTAATGCAAGAATTGGTTCAGGTGATAACTTTAAACATGTTATGGATGTTATAAAAGATATTGAGAAAGCAGAAGAAGAAAGATTAAGGGAAGGTGAAGATGTAAATTCAGAAACTCTAGCTGATAAGTTGGAAGCTGCATCTATATCACGTCTAAAAAATAAAAAAACGAAAGATTCCAAATCTAGCATTGCTACTGGCACCTATACCGTCATTTTATCACAGGCATTACAAGCAAATGATCACTCGCTATTAGAAACTGTACTAAATAACCGTGATGAAAGGGTCACAAAAGATACAATTTTGAGATTAAGCCCAACTCTTGCAGTTGTATTATTGGAGAGATTGGCTGAAAGAATTGCAAGACAAACACATCGTCAAGGTGCATTAAGTGTATGGGTAAAATGGTGTCTGGTAATCCATGGTAGCTTTTTAGTAACTGTGCCAAATCTAATGTCCACCCTTTCGTCGTTGCATTCAATTTTAAAGAGGCGTTCCGACTTATTACCAAGACTTCTTGCATTAGAAACGAGATTAGACTACGTCATTGATAGCATCGAAGTAGAACAAAACAAACTGATAGAAGAAGCCGATTTTGAGAACGAGCAACCTGTTCAAGATTATGTTGAGGAAGACGAAGAATATGTTGAATACAATGAGGAATTAGATGATGCAGGTCTAATTGAAGATGGAGAAGAAAGTTATGAAAGTGATTCCGAAGAAGATGAATCAATGTCGGAAGTAGAAGGAGAACAGGCCAATAAAAATATTTCTTATCTAAATGATGCAAATGATGAAGAAGAAGAAGGCTATAGCGATGTAGAAATGTAAGATATCATATATAAATAAATGTATTACATTAGATATACTTTCAAATTCATAGTTAATAAATTACTAAAATCGAAATTCAAACATATAAAACCAACAAGATAATTTCCCAGTGTGTTCCCTAGTCATATATTCTACTGGTTCTACTGATATAATCAAAATGTTAACTATTATTCAATTGGATTTCCTACTTACTAACAAGTTAGCAAAAAGAGTCAAGAAGAATAGTGCATAACATAAAAAATCTTTCTCAACCGCACTCAAGAGACAGCAGTAAACTCATCGAATTGAACTGAATTGCAGCATTTGGAACAGCAGTAAACCTCTATATTTTAATAACTATTACAAAGATAATGCATCTCATTACAAGTTTCTTCTCTCGAGAAGTGAAAAAATTTTTCAGGTGGAAAAAGAAACGAAAATTTTGCGATGAGATGAGATGAGATGAGATGAAAAATGTTTATCAAATATGATATTTGTATTGTAATTTCTTAAATTAGTGGACCAGTAATACGAACTTGTTTGTGGTTTCATGCTATTAAATAAGTTTTCCAAGTTTGAATAGGTGAATAACTATAATTCTAATACATTGGTAACTGAAAATTTCCTATTTAACAGTGAAGTTTCTTTAAGAACAAATATCATTATTTGTGTATTATTTAATAGTGATTGTGTTTTTAAAAACGTTTAACTATTGGTATTAATTTATTTTGTTGGACAGTTTTTATTTATTGATCTAGTATTTTGGGAGTAGTCTTATTTCTTGTGAAATTTGTAATTTTAAAGATAGTATCAAGATTTTTAGTCATAGATTTGTAGTTTAAAATGTCAGAAGAAATTCAAAAACAATATATTTCTTACAATAATGTACACCAACTGTGTCAATCTACTGCCACTAAGATAAAAGATTTCAAACCAGATTTAATCATTGCGATCGGTGGTGGTGGTTTCATTCCTGCCAGAATATTAAGAACTTTCTTAAAAGAAGAAGATAGCCCAACTATTAGAATATTTGCCATCATTTTATCTCTATATGAAAGAATTACTGGCTCTGACGTCGAAGAAGCTGGTGTCAAAGTTAACAGAACACAATGGATTGATTACGAACAATGTAAGTTGGATTTAGTTGGTAAGAATGTCTTAATCGTCGATGAAGTTGATGACACACGTACTACCCTTCACTATGCCTTAAATGAATTAGAAAAAGATGCTGCTGATCAAGCTAAAGCTAAAGGTTTAAACCCAGAAGACCCAGCTAACAAAACTACTTTCGGTATCTTTGTTCTACATAACAAATTAAAGCCAAAGAAGGCAGAACTTCCAGAAGAAATGATTAAGGATGAAAAGCGTTATTTCGCAGCAAGACATGTTCCAGACCACTGGTTAGCATACCCATGGGAATCTACTGACATTGTCTACCACACTAAGATGGCAATCGAACAAGGTAATGATGTATTCTTACCATAAACCTATTAAATTGCACATCATAATTGAAATATATAGATTTCACTACTTGTATAACTGTTGTATATTAATTTTAAGTTGAATTTTAGTCGGAAAAGTATGTTTTATTTATAGTCATCTCATAACAGTGTAAAAACATAATATTATAAGATTGAGATTCTTTGGATGGGTGGGTGATCTTTAAATTTTCAAAAATGATTCTTACACAATAGCAGTTGTTCTGTTGTTTTCATGTTTACTATACAATACGTTTCTTAATTATTTACAACTAAAAATGATCTTCTAATCTCTATTAAAATATGTTTTATTTATTTTTACCTTCATATTAGTTCGAAAATGGATTAGGTCCCTAATCCATAATCATTAAGAATAATCTACTACTACCTCTTCAGAATAATTTAAATTTCTTTATAATAAAATATGGTAATGCAAATAAGAATGCAGTAGGTATCTAGAATATCTTGATTAAGTAATTTTAGTTGGTTATTTTTTAATTGTTTTCTATGTTTGATTATTTTTTTTATAATATTATTTTCAAGTTCAATACGATCATATAGCACCCAAATAATCTTCTTTAATACTACCAATAGCATGAATAGAACTCACTTGACTGATACAACCTTCTATTTTTACACGAACTCTACTCTTAATTGTAATAATATCTTCTGCACTTTGATAAGAAGGTGGATTAGAACCAGCATTAAATATTAAATCTTGTGGTATTAGATGTTTGGTAACAAAGACTTTCATTGGCCCCACTTGCGCTTCAAAACCGTGTTGGGAACATGATACAACAGTACCGTCAACAACTTCACCCTTGAATGGTTTAAAGACAATTGCTCTATATTTTACTGTAAATTCTGCCGAACCGTCAGTAGGTAAAATTCTACCACGTTCAATTTCAATTTTATCATAATCTAATACACATAAAATGTAACCAAACTTACCAGTACACGAACCTTCCACTTCTTGTAATAGTTTAGTTTTTAAGTATTGCTTCATACGAGGACCAAAGAAGGATGGATGCAAAATAATATTCAACGATAGATCTTTTATAAAAAACATTATTCAATACCTTTAAATTATGTATATTTCCAATTGAAACAATATTTCGTTAATGGAGCAAAAGCAACACTCTAATATGGAACTCAAATACAGCGCACTGTGAGCAGCTAAATGGCAAATGGTCAATTGAATAGCTTATGTTAGTCTTCATAAGACAACAAATATTATAAACTTATCTTAAAAGTCTATTTAATTATATATATATATTTCACTATTAACAAAAATATTCAAAATTGAGATTCTGAATATGTTCGTGAATAATGATAACACTTTTTTAAGATTAAAAAATAACAAGTTATTCATCTGTACAAGGTCAAGGTACAGCTTAACTAAAGTGAATTGATTGAAATTAATTATAATTCATTGTTATTTTGTTTATTTAGTAAAATTATAAAATTGTATCATTAATCTACATTCAATTATTATTGAAATGGGACATTCCTTTAAATAAGTATATTACATGGATTGAAATAGGAAATTTTACTTTGGAAGCCAGAACCTATACAATAAACAATCTTTTTTTATCGTAATGTGATACCCACTTGTTAAAATGCAAAGGCAGATTATTAATCAAAAGTTATATATATACATCTAACTTTTGTTCTGTTAAATATGGATTTGGGTTCTTATATGTTTTTTGTTTTAATTTTTTTATCTTTTTAATGTTGTTATTATTTCTTTAGTTACAAGTGGTAGGATTAGATTTTTTAAAAATTAAATTATTATAATTGGTAATTTCTCTTCAGGGTATAAAACTATGATTTCCATTTCGGGTCTTTACGAGTTAAGTATTTTAAAAGCTTCTTGAACGATCAGTGTATAAACGTGGCGTGATGTTCATGGCCATTAATTCTTGGAATAATAATTTGGCAGCATATGGTATATGAATTTGATAAATATCAATCTTATTATCACAACCTTTACATTCAAATTGGTTATGATTCAGTTTTGCAATAACTGTCATTAAACCACAGATACCACATACATGTACTCTGAAAGCATCAGAAGCTTCCATTAATCTTTCTTTTAAGAAAGCAGCTGCACCATGTGCAATCATACAATCCCTTTCCATTTCACCGAATCTTAAACCACCATCTCTTGATCTACCTTCAACAGGTTGTCTAGTTAACACTTGCATTGGACCACGAGCTCTAGCATGAATCTTATCATCGACCATATGTCTCAAACGTTGGTAATATGTTGGACCAAAGAAGATTTGTGCCATTAATTTTTTACCAGTATGACCATTGTACATAACTTCAAAACCACGAGATTGGTAACCATGCTCACGTAATAATTTAGAGATACCTTCAACAGTAATATCCGTGAATGGAGAAGCATCACCTTCGTTACCAGATAAAGCTGCAACTTTACTTAGTAAACATTCAATTAAATGCGCCACTGTCATACGAGATGGAATGGCATGAGGGTTAATAATTAAATCAGGGACAATACCTTCAGCGGTAAATGGCATATCTTCACGACCGTAAGTGATACCAATAGTACCTTTTTGACCATGACGGGAGGCAAACTTATCACCAATTTGAGGAACCTTAGTTGTTCTAACACGAACTTTAACGAATTTTAAACCATCTTGATTGGTTGTAACCAAAACTTGGTCAACAATACCATTTTCTGTACTTCTCAATGGGGTAGAAGCATCACGTTTAGAATGATAAGCAGTTCTTTGACCTAATTCTTCTTCATCTGGAGAAATCGGAGTAGTTTTACCAATAATTATATCTTCACCAGAAACTCTGACACCAGGGGAAATTAAACCATCATCATCTAATTTATCATATGAACCATGCTTCATTCTTAAAGTATTTGTACGTTGTGGTTTCTCAAAAGTCTCTGTTATAGACATACCATATTTCTTTTCTTGATCCATGTAAGATCTAAAAAATAATGATCTAAATAACCCACGATCAATTGATGATTGATTCATAATCATGGAATCTTCTTGATTATAACCAGAGTAACATGCAATAGCCACAATAGCATTTTGACCAGCTGGTAATTCTCTGAATTTTAAATATTCCATAGCACGAGTAGTACCTAATGGTTTTTGTGGATAGTATAAAATGTTCGCCATTGTATCCATACGGACATTATAATTGGTTAAGAAAACACCCATAGCTTGCTTACCCATAGCAGATTGATATGTATTACGAGGAGATTGGTTATGATCTGGGAATGGAATAATAGAAGCTGCAACACCTAAAATCATGGATGGATGAATTTCACAATGAGTGAAAGTAGTAGCATGATGTACTGCTCTAATACGTTTAGCAGTATCAGCCTCTATTTCTTCTTTAATTTCAGGTTCGTCTACTACAGGATCTAAATCTTCAGGTTGCATAGCAATTAATATTGATTCTTCTTCTTCAGCATCAATATATTCAACTAAACCTTCATTTAATAAAGAGGTCCAGGTATATTCTTCTACATCTTCAAAACCACCTTCAATATCTTGGTATTCAGTGGCCATTAATCTTGCAACATGACCTTTTCTTACTCTTAATTCCTTGTGACCTAACTCTTCATCATCATCAACAATGAATAAAGGTCTATAAACTCTACCAGCATCAGTGAAAATTTTTAATTCTTTTTCACGAATATCTCTAATCATAGAAACTTCTGGATTAATATCACCCTTTCTTCTTAATGTTCTTAATGTTTCCATTAATCTTGCTGGGTTTCTATGAACACCATGCCAAACACCATTAACAAAAACTCTTGTTGCATCAGGAGATTGATGTGGAACATAATCTTCTAAAGGTTCCATACCCCATTCACTTAGGAAAGTAATGATAGGCATTGGATCAGTACCAACAGAAATACAAGACATTAAAGATAAATTCTTAACTAAACCACAGGCTTGACCTTCCGGCGTTTCTGCAGGACAAACTAAACCCCAATGTGTGTTATGTAATTGACGAGGTTTAGCTAACTTACCATCTCTACCAATTGGAGTATTAGTTCTTCTTAAATGAGATAGTGTTGATGAATAAGTATAACGATTCAAAACTTGAGAAACACCAGCTCTTGAAGTCATTGCTTTCTTTTGTTCACCCCAATTACCAGTAGCTAAAGCATATTTCAAACCAGAAGTAATTGTCTTAGCATTAATAGCTAATTTCATGTTAAAATCATTCGCCTCTTCAACTGTTCTTTGCATATAACGGAAAATATCTTTTGTTAATTTTCTGAAAAGTGTTTTGAATAATTGACCTAATAATGGACCTGCTAAATCTAATCTTTTTTTACCGAAATGATCACGATCATCTTGATCCTTACGATCTAATGCACATAATAATAATCTATTAATCATATAACCTAAGAAAAAGGCTTTCCTACTTTCAAAACCTTCTAATTGTGTAATATGTGGCAAAAATTCTTTTTGTAAAATATCTCTTGCATATTGAATTCTTTTTTCTTTCTTAATACCTAATGCAGTACCACGACGACCAATAAAATCTAAAGCAGTCTCACGATCTTGAATAACAAAACCATCTTCCACACAAGGTTTTAACATTTCCAACATTTGCCAATCATTAACATCATAACAAATATGTTCTAAAATTTCACCATCTGGAATAATGCCTAAAGCTCTAAAAATAATAACAATTGGAATATCTTGTTTAATATATGGTAAAGTTGCTTTTATAGTTCTAGCAGAACTACTTTCTCTACCATATAATTTAACTTGTAAAGTACTGATAAATCTTGAACCTTTTTCTAAAGCAGATCTAATTTCAGCAACATGCGATATTGGGGAAGGAGCAGCTTTCTTGAAAACTTGAACGATATTACCAGCAGAACGTTCTTGTGCGATTAAAACTTTTTCTGAACCATTAATAATAAAATAACCACCCATATCGAAAGGACATTCTTTTAATTTATATAAATCAGATTCAGTTGCATCACTTAAATAACAATTCTTTGATCTTAACATAATAGGTAGACGACCAATGAAAACTTTATCATTTTCACTATCTTCTTCACTTTCTTCAGCAATTAAATTATATTTTAATTCTCTACCTGGTACATCAGTTGCTTCATAAGTTCTTTTATTAACATCAACGAATAAACCAGAAGAATAAGTTAAATTACGTAAACGAGCTTCTTGTGGATATAATGCATGTGTAACACCATCAGATTCATTCACCATTGGTTTAGTAACATAAATTTTACCAAAACTAATTTCATATTTTCTACTTATATTATCTGATTCAGTTGTATGTTGAGCTAACTGTTCCAAAATCAAAGTAGAATCTTCAGAAATGATATCTTGTAAAGTATAGTCCACGAATTGATTGAAAGAATCCAATTGTTGTGATACTAAACCTTTTTCACGGAAAAAAGAAGAGATAACAGTCCAAGAATCTTCAGCTGAGATTGGAGCATTTTCATCATCAAACCCATATGGGTCTTGATCACCATAATATTCTTCGCCTTGAGACATTTTTGGCAAACCCGTATAAATGTCTTATGTTGTTATTGTATTCAGTGTATGTTATTACAATAAAAAAAAAAAAGCTCTTTTTTCTTGTTTTTCTAAATATATTCGTTCTTGAAGCACAATTGTTCTACTCTTGTAACCCTTTATCTCTATATGCTACCTTGTTATCAAATAGAAACTTATCAAATAGAAACCCAAAACAATAATAAAAAAAAATTCGAAATACAAAAATGCGTAGACTGGAGCTAGCAAAATATGAAAAAAAATTATAGTTTTTAAATCCAACGATCAACCCCAACAGATAACCTCTAAAATTTCACTCTGTTGCCTTATTTTGCAAAACTTCAATACAACCCAAACTCAGAATCCAGTTTAAAGAAGGACAAAAAATCTTTCCGCCAACAATTTTTTTATAACCAATTACCTCAGTAATAAAATGGGTATAGGTATAGATGGATCTAATTAAACCGACTATCCTTATATGAATCTATAATATACAAACAACGAGGAACTTCAATTTAGAAACTCTGATTATTAATAATGCTTAACAGTGCATCAACACAATAAAATACTTTAACTATATAGTGAAGAATGGAAAAAACCTGGAAATTAAATAAAATTTCCAAAAATTCACTTGTATATTTTTGTCTGGTAATATTTAAAATTCAAAACAACAAAATATGTTAACAATACGTTCGTGGACGGTGACTTACCCGGAGAGCCCCAACGGACGAATTCAGATGTTCGTCGTTAACGATCTGAAGTTTCCTCGGACCCACCGCACATCGATCAAACGCAGTTACTGTCTATACCTGTGTATTACAAAACATACACAGACATACAGACATATATATATTAACATGTATGACAACTTGCTTAAAATTGAAGGATTATATAAGGGGAAGCAAAAGTGGAGTAACAGAATCGTGATTGCACTTAAACGTTTCCAACGGAGACACAAAAGCAAGGGATGTTAATGAAGGTTACTAAAAATCACGGGCCAATGGGACTTTTGTTGGGTAAGCCCAGTTTTTTAAACTTTACCTTAAATAGAATAAGAGTGACCCCTCTGAGGACAATGGCCACTGAGAGTCCAGCAACGGTTTTGGTGGAAAGGAAAGAGGAATTGGAGATCGGTGGGGGTAGATTTAGTTCAAAAATCATGAGACTGGCCCGTGAAGGTATCCAGAAGGGCCAGGCCCATTTCAAAATCGGTGGCAAAGAGCTGTATTTCCCCAAGGCAAGAATCATTCTGTTGAGACCCAACTCTAAGCACACGCCGTACCAAGCCAAGTTCATTGTGCCTAAATCTTTCAATAAATTGGATCTAAGGGATTATTTGTTCCACGTGTACGGGTTGAGAGCCTTGAACGTGACTACACAGTTGTTGCATGGGAGGTACACTAGGGCGAATGCGGGTTCACCTAGGTATAGGGAAGCGCAGATTAAGAAGATGACTATCGAGATGGAGCAGCCGTTTATTTGGCCGGAAGAACCTCAGGCGGAGGACCATTCTCTGTGGGACTCTCATATTGTGAGGGAGCTGGAGAAATACAGGACCGAGAGACTGACGACAGGGATAGGGTCGGATAAATTCAAGCCCGGGTCATCTTTTGGTGGTGCTCTGGGGCCTTATAAGCCTGTTGCGCAGCCATTTGTTCCGAGAACATTGAAGAGGAAGTTAACTAATGAGAAGAGGAAGTCTAAGTTGAGGTATGATCATTTGAGAGACCTTGTGAAGTTGAATGAGTTTGTAAATAAATAGATGGATGGTCACTATTGGACAATGCAGAGTTTTTCATCAATTGTTAGAATATATAACTTTTGTAAATAGTTGAATTTATACGATATTCTAAGAGACTGTAGGTTTTGGTCTGTTGATTTTACATTTTGCTTTTTTTTACTCTATATACTATATGAACGTATGTGATACACTTGTACAATTGGTGTTGTGAGATTACATCATTAATATTCACTTGTTAATCTGCATAGCAATTGAACTGTTTCTGCAGGTGATGCAATCCAAAGGGTACATCCGGCTAATCTTGCTTTAACATCGTTAGCAAGACCAGATGGATTGAATTGATCCCCGACGTGTAATGTCTCGTTTGGTTTAATTGGATTATTTGGAGAATAGAAATTCTGTAAAATTCTGACACCTAAATCTTTACCTCCGATATCGCACCAAACATCGTTACCACCGTCAAAACAACTAAATTGCACTCTTGTGGCTGGTTTGTATGTTTCTAAAGTATTTTGTAGAGTCAAAACAATCTCTTCCAGTTGTTCTCTGGATAATTTTACACGAACCGTCTTACCGTTCGCATGGTCAAACTTTTCACCAGGAACTAAACCCACAGCTCTACGCTTACGAATCAAAATAGTTTCAGGTGGTAATTTTAACGTTTTCTTTAAATGGATCAATGTTTGTTCTGCAAAATCTAAAGTAAGATCCATGTCTGACTCTTGCCATGATCTCATTTCAGGTAAAAGCCACAAATCTTTATCAATTGGTTTGAAACCGTATTCACCAGTTTCAGCGTCTTCAAAGTACTGGAAAAGATAATTTGATTCACCTCCCATAACAGTCAAATTCGATTTTTGATTTTGAGTAAGTGAAGTGGAACTATGCATTGCAACCAGTAGACCATGTAGCCTTTCCTGATATTTTGATGCTTCATCATAACCTGCTGCAGTACAAATACCTACTCTGATATCAGATTCTAATAATCTAACCATGTAAGGAACCACTGGGTCGGATGCAACTAATGAACCACCATCTTCATAAAGTGTGACATCACCATCAAATGTAACTAATTTCAAAATGTCAGTGTTCAACCTTTTCTGCTTAATAAATTGGAAAACCTGAGCTGTATTTAAAATATTTCTTATATCATTAAAACTTGGAGCAACCATTCTACGTTGAGAAATAGCTTTTTTGGAGTCTTCCCATAAAAATGCTTCTTCCAATGGTAATTGAGTGAAAAATGGCCCAATTGACGGTACCAATTGGTTTAATCTTGATTTCTCGACTATTTCATATTGTTTGCTGTAACTAATTTCTTCTTTATCCAACAATCCATGTTGTTTGTCACTCTCGATCTTCTTATTAATTAACTCCTCAATATCTTGGAAAATCTCTGCATATTGCCTTCTAACTCTCTCTGTTGTACCGTCTTCATTATTATGAGAAACCGCATGCAAAACAAAAGGAGCAGCTAATAACCCCTTAATCCAATCAATAAATTCATCTTTACGATGTGCTTTCAATTGGTATTCAACCCTGTATCTCGATGACATTCTTTTTCTGTTTGTATTTAATTATTATATTTCTTAATCGTCTAGTTATTATCTCAGTTCAATCCGAATAACAAATAGAATACAAATGTATTTTATGAATAAATTATTAATTATAAACCAGAAAATTTTTAACCGCCCATATTTACTTGGGTATATATATGTTTTGTAATTGTGAAATACATAGTTAAAAGTAATTCATTTTAATTATTAGGGGATCTCCTGACCCTCTTTTTCTTTTCGAATTCTTCACTGCAGTTTTGTCCAGGCGTGCCTTGAAATCTGCGTATGGAATCATTCTCTTTTCATTTTTGACCTTTCGTAGAAGGTGTGCGACAGCCAAGTGTCACTAAATATAATTGTGACAGTAATTGGTATTTAAATGAACTGTGTCTCCATGAAGATAATTTTAGATAATTTGTAGTGTAACCAAGATGGCAGGCTAGAAAGGGTTAGGTTTCCCAAAGATATCTGGTATACTAAAGGAATTAGCTTACAATATAGAATGGAAGAAAAAGATAACGAAATTGAGCATCTAGAAGATGCAAACCATGCTTCAAATTATGAAAAGACAGAAGATAACTCTGGAGTTAAAAATTCTGGGAAGTACGATGATCTGGGAAATAATGCTTATCGAATGGAATCTGGTGGCTTTTCTGAGATGAATCAAAAGAATGAAGGACAGTCTGTGTATTCGCCATCAGTAGGAGAAGGGATTCAAAATCAGTCAGCACAGACTGCGCAAAGCAAATATAATTTTGGAAACAATCAATATTATAATTTGGAATCCAATACTGAAGGAGCACCGATTGTAACATATGAAGAAAAGTTTCCAGTACAAGGGCTCGATGGTAAGAAGCATTTTTGGTCTAAAATCAACGACTTTCTCTTTACCATATTTTTTATTCTGGTTTTATTGGGATTCGTGACAGTTGCAGCACTTACTCTAAGATCTTGGGCCCAAGTATACTCATCCACTGGGTCCGGCATATATAATTCAACTGTTACAGGTACATTAAATACAAACTCTGTAATTCTGTTGGTGTTTGTTTGTGTAATTACAGTTGTCTTTGGCCTCATCGGTCTATTCATTTGCTATAAATTTCCAAAATTCTTCATATATGCTGGGATGCTTGTAAATGTACTTGCTTCTCTAGGAACAGCTATAATGTATATGTCACTTAGGTATTGGTCAACTGGTATCATTTTTCTCGTATTTACATTTTTGACAATTTGGTGCTACTGGGGTATGAGGTCAAGAATACCTTTAAGTGTTGTTATCTTAAGGACTATAATGGAGGTAATCAAAAAGCTGCCAGTAATATTATATGTTCAACTTATCGGTACCTTAGTGATGACTGCATTCAGTTTCTTATTTTCATCTGTTGTTGTGGCTACTTATATTAAGTATGATCCAAAGTCTGGCAATTCAGGCTGTGACGTTTCCGGTGGAGGCTGTTCGTATTCAAAACTGGTAGGTATATTGGTATTTGTATTTTTCAGTGGTTATTATATTACAGAAGTTATTAGAAACTGTATTCATGTCACGGTTTCTGGAGTGTATGGGTCGTGGTACTATTGGTATAAAATACCAAATGCATTTCCTAGATGGCCAGCACTTGGGGCATTTAAAAGGGCAATGACAACCTCATTTGGTTCAATTTGTTTTGGTTCATTAATCGTTGCCATAATTGAAACCGTGAAAGAAATTATTAGATTGATAAGACAGGTAAGTCAAGTAGATAATTCATTCGGAGCTTTTGCTAGCATAGTATTTATATTCTTAGATTGGATACTGACATTTTTGCAATGGATTGGACAATATTTCAACCACTACGCTTATTGTTTCATTGCACTATATGGAAAACCTTATTTGAAAGCAGCTAAAGACACATGGTATATGTTAAGAGAGAAAGGTATTGATGCATTAATTAATGACAACCTTATCAACGCTGCATTAGGATTCTATGTATTGTTTGTCTCTTATATCTCAACTCTTTTTGCTTTTCTATTCCTACGTTTCACATCTCCAGAGTATAATACTACTGGATCGTTCAATTTTCCATTGACAGCATTCTCATTCCTAATTGCATTTCAAGTATGTAATGTTACTACGGAGTGCATAAGATCAGGTGTTGCAACTTTTTTTGTAGCACTAGCTAAAAATCCAGAAGTGTTTCAAAATGATTCTCCAGAAAGGTTTGATGAAATATTTAATGCCTACCCAGATGTGCTCAACAAATTGTCTTTGCACTAAAGTTGGTAAAAATAATATTAGTTATATATATATATATATATAATTGTATATATATTCAAATTGAGTTATTTACATGAAGTTAATTATTTTTATTGATCTAGTTGATTTATCATTTTATTTTTTTGACTCAAACAAACGTATTTTTATTTTTATTGTTCTACTATTTCAAAATTTAATACTTCTTTAGTTAGTGATGTTATTTTCTAGTGCATCATTGGTTTTTTTGACTAGATCATTAAATTCAGATGATTCGTTCGATATATATTCTTGAATTTCTGGTAAACCAGCATGTGTGCCAGCTACAGTACCAAATAGTGCATCACCAATCATGCTTTCATTTTTAGATTTTATCCTAGATGAACTCAAACTTAATTTAGTTCTTAATAAGTCAGATGTTTCCATAGAAAATGCTTCATCTATTTTTTTCAAAAGATCCTCTTCTGTTACAATAAATTCATCGGCTGCATGGTACAATTCAACTAGTTTCTCTAATTTTCTTTCCTTTGCTTTGAAACTGATAATTTCTCTATTGTATTTTCTCTTCATATCTAATAATTCTTTTTCTTCAGGAGTTCTCATTCTAATCAATGGTTCATTAATTAATTTCTCTAAAGTTGGGATAGTCAAATCTGAACTTCTTTCCTTCTGTAACTCTTTCAAATGTTGCTGTTTTTCTTCTTCAAGCAACATTTCTTTTTTCTTCATCAAAGCTTCTTGTTTAACTAATCTCTCTTCTTCATTACGAAATGCCTCCATTAAATATTCTCTACGTAAATTGGCTTTTTTATCTTTAATCATCTGTTCTTTCGTCTTTAACTCTTTCTTCTTTTGAGCCAAAGGCACAGTCTTATTAATTAATTCTTCAACATTAGAGAACTCTACATCTGCCTGTACTCTTCTAGAACCTTTTGGATGCAAAACATTTTCTGCATATCCCACACCATTCCTACCAGTTTTTTTCGGTTGTGTCAATTTGGCTACTAACGCAGTTTGATTAATCGTTGGCTTCTTCAAAATGTTCCTAGTTTTAGGAAGAATACCACTTTTGAATCCATATTTTGCAACACCTTTCCCCATTTTGCATAAAATTATTCACCACCTACTATAAATTCAATAACAAATAAAAAAACGGTACAACTGAATAATGACTTTTTAGCCTTTTTACGCTTAGAGAAAATATATATTTTTGTTAGTGACTATTAATTGTAATCTTAAAATACAAGAATAGATATTATGAATCAAGTTTAATGTATGTATATGTGTATACGCATCTTAAAATCTACCTTTAATCTTTCCAATTAATGATATTTCCATCAAACAAATTCAATTATGAAGAGAAAGACTGAGGCCCAAAAATGAAAAGTTCGAAAACCGGGTAATTATTGAAATTTCTTAATATAAAAGTTACTCTATTACTATTAATTACGGTACATAGATACTATAAAAACCTATTGCTTGATTATAAATGTCTAATCAATACTATTTGGACATCAATTATATTTACTTAAAGTTTCTTATGTTCTATCAATGCTTTCATAACGGCTTCCACGATAGCTACATGTTCTTCTTTGTGAACTCTTTCCTCATATTCCTCTAAAGTCTCTTGGCCTGGTATTATTTGCAATTTCTTAACCACCAATGGTTCACCTCGATCAACTTCCTCTATGACGTAATGAACCATGCATCCGGCTTCCAATGGCTTCTGTTGTTGTTGGCATTGTTTCCATGCCAATTCTATTGCATGCGTTGTTCCATCAAATGCTCTTGGTAAAGCTGGATGTAAGTTGATTATAGGTATTGGATAGATATTTCTTAAAAAAGTCTTCCCTAATATAAGAAGCCATCCTGCACAAACAATGAGATCAGGTGAACCTTCCTTGATTATTTTGGACAAATCTTCTTCAAATTCTTTCCTAGCAAAATTACGTTTCTCAGTATCAGTTTTCTCTATATTCTTATTATATTTAAATAAAGAATGTACTATAGATGGAATCCCATTACTTTTTGCTCTTGTTAAACCATATGCATTTTTACTTGATGAAATAACTAAACTTATATCCACATCCTTTAACGCACCATTTTTTTTAGCATCAATTAATGCTTGTAAATTAGAACCTGATCCAGAGATCAACACTACAATCTTAGCCATCGTCTATAAATCTCGGTATACCTCGTGTGTATGTTTTATGCCGTATCTCTAAAACTGAATACCATAACCAATATAGCACTACATAGAAGTTCCAACAACTCAAAAGAAGCTTACCAACAATATACTCAATTCTACCACTTCAGTAATTGTAGATACACATTTATATACTTATATACTTAGATATATAAATATATATAAGTATATAAATGTAGGGTTATTGTTAGAGGAGTCACCCGTAATTATGGCGACAGGAAGTTTTCCATTATTGCGTTATACTGTGGAGATAAATTCAAACAGAAAGAAATTTAAGAAAAAATTAACCGCTGAGCCGGGTAACATATGCCTTTAGTGCCATCCGTGACTCTGTTGTGTATTCTGTGGGTACAAAAACCAATTGAGTTTATTCTCGAGTTCACCCAACAATGCAGTGCACGTGACTACAATTAAGTTTCTTCTAAAATCAATTGCATTTACATGGGCGGCAACATTGCAAAGGAAGATGGATTTAGTGACACAAAATTAGGAAAAAGTCACAAAACTGCATTGTTTTATTGTATATTAGTAGAATAAGGGGCAAAAAATTGTGAAGATACACAATAAGAAAAGTATAAATAGGGACTTTAATTTCTGTGTAAATCAAATTCTTTTGCTTTCCTTTTCGTTACTGTATCGTGTTTTGTTAATTGTTCGTTTTTTTGAATTTATATTGTGTTATATGTTGTGTAGGTTTATTTTTAACTTGATAATTTGTGGAATATAAAATTAATGTCAAGATTGGATAATATATATAAGTAGTAAGGTATGTTTGTCCCATGAGTCAAGTATGGAGAGCTAGTTAAATTGTAAAATGGATAAATTGGAATACTCAGAGTGAGCCGGGTAATTTTGTCATTGATGGGTTATTCATATGTTTACATTTACAATTATTTATATAGTAATCAAAAAAATGATATAACTGTGATTATAACGTAATTGTTATAATATAAGATTTATTTTATATAAAAGTTTGGACACCTGACCTAAATGGATTGGTGCCTTACACTTTAATAGAAACAATATATTTTGCTTCTTTATATATATCTTACACCAATTTTTATCTATGAGGATATAGTCAGATTCAAAAACAATTTCGATCCATATTTGAAGTATAATTGAGATTAAATATTGATTAAATAATTGATTAATGTTGTTGTTTTTTAAATGAAAGTTTTTTAATGAATAATAGTTTGGATTTAATTACTATATCATCTTCTGATTCAAACCATGAGTTGACCACTGATTTAGTTTCCACATTCAATGGTATTGAGTTGAACTCGGATCCTAAGCTAAATGATATTATCGATGATGATGATAATGATGAACAAGGGTTTGGAGAAATTAAATTTGATGATTCTCCTTTTTATAAACATATTCAAGTGATTGAAAGTTCGATAATGAAGATTAGCCAATGTCACAATAAAAGAGTAGATTCTATTAAATTCGATCTAAAAGACTCTGAGTTAGAAAGTTTACATGAATCCCATTCAAATAGGTTATATTTGTTTTGTGGTGAACTAGATGATATGCTATCATCAGAAGATTCATTTATTAAATTGAAATTTCCAAATCCATTAAAGTTAACAATAAATGATAACTTAATTAAAGATAATTTAGTAGGTTTAAAAAAAAGGAAGGGGACAATTCATCCACTGGATATAACACAATATATTCAAGGTAATTATTCTGATTGCATAAATGTTTCATTTGATCATAATAGTTTGATAAACACATATATTTCGTGTTGTTCTATTGTGGAAACTTATTCAGTTAATGAATTATTATCAAGAATTTTAGAAGAAAGTGAATTACTTTCTTTATCAGACACCCTAATAAGACTCAAAGATGATTGTATAGATATTATGTCATCTTCTTTTGTAATATCTTTAATGTGTCCCATCTCATTCTCAAAATTAAAATACCCTGTTCTATCCAAATATTGTACTCATGTAGAATGTTTCGATGCCTTTTGGTATTTAACTTCACAAAGACAAATTCCAAGTTGGGAGTGTCCTATATGTAAAATTCAGTGTCACATAACGGATTTAGTTATTTCAGAATTCCTAATTGAACTTTTAGAAAATTCTGAAGACTCTACGGAGAAGATAAAAGTGTTCTCTGATGGTTCATGGGAAGAGATATTAACAACGGAAGAATCTGATGATGATTTTAGTAATGACAGTGATTCAGTTATTATTACTAACACTGTAACTTCAAAACAATCTAATATAATAAGACAAGATGATAGCATTAGTCTACAAGACTTTATAATTTTACCAAGGGAAAATAGTGATAATATATCCATTTTTAGCCAAAATTCAAAAGAAAATTATAATGGTATTACAGAGAATGAGGTAGCTGATGATGATTCATATAGCATAGACGATAGTATATTTTTATCGTTAAATAGTGAAATTACAACAGAATCAACTAATTCCAAGAAATTTGATAAACCTAAGACCATTCTTGATTCAAAGTTGCTTTTAAATGGCTCTAACAAAAAAGCAACAAAAATAGCCAACATATTAGGTACGACTCCATTAAAAAATGAATCACAAACTGTTGGCACTAGACATGTCAGTAATGATATTTTTATTCCAACATCAGAAAGTTTCGGGTCTTTTGAAGTCTCATTCGACAACTTTCAAATGGAACATAACATTGATACTGTTGAAGCTGAGAGTGTAGCTGATGAAACAAAATACGATAATGTTAATAAAAGGATATTTAAATTATCTACTAGACTGCCACGAGATCGTAGATCTCAGTCATTGAATGCATATATACAATAAATAAATAAATTATTTAGAACGTATAACAACTTATAGAAACTAAGATACAACTTAAAATCAAAAAATTATGTTATGCTTATTTTAATGCAGAGGTTATATATATTGATAACTTAAATACCTATATATTTGTGAAGAATGCCCAAAATATTAAATCAGTTGTTACATCTGGTATCATTGTGCAATTTGAAACAGTTAACGGAACAAACTTTCTCACCACAATTCACACATCCTGACAAACCGTCTGTCCCACCACAAATGGAACAGATAGTAATAAATGGTAAAACTTTGAAATATTTCTTATTGTACACATTATTGAAGATAATATGTTTGTTGACATTATCTAAACCTTCAATATAGCTCTGTAATGTTCTTCTACTAGCTAATATTCTTTTTAATGCTGTTAGTCTATGTGATGGTTTCCTTTGAACAGGTGGTGGTTTTATTGACTTATATGAAAGTTTTAAATTTTTGGGTATTTCAAACTTGTTCTTACTACGAGCACTAGAGCCTGATGAATCAAGTTTGTCTCTATTAATATTATATATTGCAGACAACAAACCGGGGACTTCATTTTGGTCTCTACTGTTCTCTGTATCAAGGTCCATAAACCTTTTTCTCGAATGGTCTATATCACCTTGAGAAAATTTATCAGATATTGATTGGTTACTAGAGTTATTTTTACCTGTTTGAATTGAATTCGGACTATCATCATCTGTGTTACTCGTGTATAGCTTGGCCACCATATCAGCTAAAGAATATTTCACACGCTTATTGTTTCTTGAAGATATCGCCGTTCCCTGCATCTTTTTCGAAACACCTTGCCTACCTCTTGTCCCATTTAAGGATGTATAGTATACATTAGGATTGTACGTTCTCAAGTTGATTTCTTCTATGAACTTCGATGGCATCTAATATAAAGTAATTTTGCTTCTAGTTGTATGACGCTCTATTGTAGAAAGTACATAATCTATACTTTCTAATAACCAAATTGACTTAAATATATGTATTAGTTAGTAATGACTTTAATGTATGCTTTTATTTATATGGAAAAATTCCATCGCGAAATGCACTAATTATATATTTATTTCAAATTCCCAGCACTATAAAGAAATCAGGTACATAATAGCTATGACTGGTAAGTGAAATTGTCAATGTTAATACATTATATTTATATTGAATGTTATATAGATATGGTTATAAGTTTATATGAAGGTTAAGAAACTATTTGCCAAGTTTTTGACCTTTTCCTGGGAAATTCTTTCTTTCAGAAGTGAAAGTAGCAAATCTACTAGCAGCTGACCCTGTTTTGTCATTGTTTGTATTTTGATTTGATTTAGTATTTCTTAGGTTTGATGAGTTTCCATTAGCTTTTGAACTGCCAAGTCTTTTTCCTTTTCCACTGAAATTGTTTACTCTTGTATTATCTAAGATGGTAATTAAAGTGATGAACCATGAAGGTGGCTTGAAATAGCCAAATAGGAAACTGCTTGGGTTCTTGTTGGTTATCCACCAATATATTCTTCCAAAACTCTTAGTATCCAAACACTCGTATATGTATCCAGTTAAAACACCGATAACACATAATTGGAACGCATCTTCTCCACCATTAAAGACGAATGACATAATGATTTCAAGAATAGGATAGTATTTACCCTTGATTGGAATAAAACCAAAATATAGTATCTGAGAGTCGCTATGATCCATAGCCCATGTGTATCCGATGCATGAAGTAAATGCACTTTTCAAAATGAATTCTCTCTCCGAGTTTTGGAAATAGACAGAAGTTAGTAAAGATATTATAATCATACAACATAACATATAGTAAGCATAATTGGCTTTGTCATTCATGAAATGGGATGTCTCCAAATGTAAAGATCTTGAATATAAATTGTAGAAATCTAGAAGTATAGCGAAAGCCTGGGAAGCACTTATTGGAATAATTAATATAGAAGAAGTGAATATTCTCCAAAATTGGAATCGATTAACAGTCAGATTCCATGAAAAAAGGAACCTATTCAAATCAATAATATAGAACTTCCATAATGCTATCAGACCTACAATGGAGATAAGCATTGTTCTAGTGATAGGAGGGATGCTCTGCAACCAATTAGGTGCGCTACTTTGCGACTTATTAGCACCCATTTTGACAACCTGTAACAATTGAGAACCCTTAATGCCTTGACTTTATTCACGTTAACACTATCCAGCTCAGGGAAACCCTTTAAACGTTTCTAAAACTTCCGCAAATTAAAAAGACTCCCCGATATATACAAATACGCCTGTGCAGACTTCACGACCCCACTTCAAGTAAATTAATTCAAATTAAAACACGTTAATTAATCGTTCTTTCACACTTAATAACCTTCATTTATGATTTAAATATCCATTTTTCCACTTGGCATTATTAATTTGTGGTTAATTTGTTAGCGCCGTGTTTCAGGACCTGTGAAATTTGAAAAATTTTTCACTTTAAAGGTCATCTCATCTCATCTCAAGAATTGATCTGACCAATTCATTGAAATTATTGTTGATTAATAGTTGAATAAGTGGGTTATAAGAAATTCTATTGATTGCAGGTGGGTTGTCACTGTGTAGGTTCTGTGGCGTTTGAAAATTTTGGTTGATTGTGTGCTGGATGTGACATATATGGGGAGATATTTTCAGCTAAGTGGATAAAAAAAAATTCTCATCGATATCCATTGATATTAGTTTGGGGATAATGGCGGTGCGTTCTAATAGAGCTATTCTGACCCAGGGTCAGAAGTATGTTAGTAAGCAGCAGAAGAAGTTTGGTGCGGATGAGATTACATTTGATAAGGATTCGAGGTTGGATTATTTAACTGGGTTTCATAAACGTAAATTGCAAAGACAGAAGAAAGCTCAAGAATTCAATAAGGAAAAGGAAAGACTGGAGAAGATAGAGGAAAGAAAGAAGGTGAGAGATGAGAGGAAGCAGCAGATGGAGCAGCAGTTGATAGATTTCAAAAGAAACATGCGTCTGCAGCTGGGGTCTGATGATGAAGAAGGATATGAAGAAGGAAAGAAAGCTGATGAAGAGAACGAGGAATGGGAAGGATTCGAATCTGATGGAGGAGATGAATCTAATTCAAAATCCAATGACGGTGTAAAACCTATCTTAAAGAAAAATATCTTAGAGACATCAACATATACTGACGAAACTACTGTGGAAATTGAGACGCTGGAACCTAATGATAATTTTGAATATATTGCAAAGATGAATAACGTCAGACTGGAGAAGTCTTCGGAAGTTTTGGATCAAAGTATTACTAGGGCTAAAAAGTATGCTAAATTTGTTGGCATGGTTGATACCGAAGAAGGGAAAGTAAAGAAGGATAGACACAAGAAAAAGAAGTTTAGATATTTGACGAAAACTGAGAGAAAAGCTAATCAATATAAAGCAAATGCCAATAAACGTAGAAGGTAGGCACAAAAATATGCAATTGTATATGTAAGGATAATTTTATTATGTTTACACGATATTTACATATACTAATATTTAAATATAATACATAAATCTAATGCATCAGTGTAACTTTAAAATTCAAAATCTCGATAAAGATTTTATTTTTATAAGCAGACGTCTATTTGATTGATGCTTTATTGCTAATATGGTCACTTTCTAGTCTAAATATAACCCAGAGAGCTCTTCTAGCAATCTCTAAGTATTGAGTTTCACCATCAAAGATCATTGAATCTGTTAGTTCAAATCCTAAATTTTGACCCAACAAAATCCAACACCACCAATATCTAATTAGAAAATCATAAATAATAGTGTAGTAATAGTACTTAAGTGGAAACTTGACCTTTTTATTATTCATTGCATCAACATTATTATTTGGTATATTAGATTCTCTAATCTTAATCAATGAAGTAATTGCCCAATCTTTCCGTAGGTCCCAGTAAAAGGTAAAAGTTGAATTAATTAGCATAAACATTTTCTGCCATAAATTGATTTGATAATTCTCATGGTAATCTGGGTGTGCTCTTGATATCCACATACATAAAAGTACCGGTAAGCCAGAAACATATTTCAGTGAATTGTAGAAGTGGTTTTTATCTAAACCATTGGAATTGATAAATTCTCTTAGACATTGAAAAATTCTAATGAAAATAGGCACACATGCGACTAATAGATCTAAATGACTTAATTTTATTTCACCAGTAATCAAAATTGAATTATAGATAGTAAAATCAATCAATGGTTTAGCATATGATGTCAATGAATCTGATATTAATATATAAGTAGTTCTTAAATTCTTTGGACTTGATTCAATCAATAAGAGCCTGGAACAACAATATCTTATAATATTACAATTTCTTATAATATAATAAACAATTAAAATAGCTTGCAATAACGGGTATATTTTCGAAGTATTAATTATAATTTCACAAATGCTTTGGGATAAAACAGAAAGAAAGAAAAAAGGATCATGATGTCTCACATCTTGAGCAGGCATTGGTTTAAAAAATAGTATATCTGCATAATTTTGTTTAATAAACCAAAAAACACAAGTTGTTATATGCATCGGTAAAATGATTTTGGTTAATCTAACATTAAAATTGTAAATAATTTTTGATAATTTTAAAGTGGTCAAATTATTGGCATTGTTATTAGTGTTATAGGAGCTATCGGTACCTTCTTCCTTAGAGGCAGACTTATCAAGAGCAATCAATCTCACTATATCAATATCATGTTTAATGTATAATTTTATAATTAAATACCAACACCAACAACCTAACAGTAACAACAAGTTAATTCGTTGTGGAGTAGGAATTGAAAAATTGTCCAAATTGAAACTTTCGTGGACATCCATTTTGAATTTGGCAGAATGCACAGCAAGTTGGTCTTGAACCTGTATCTATCGAATTGGTGTTTACCTACTGGTTTCTAAATACAAATACTCAATTTAACTCTTTCAAGATATATGAAAACTTCCAAAAATATTCACTTTTGTTTACATATTATTAAATATCGACCATCGCAAGAAGTAAACTGCTGGTAACTGAGTGAAGGCAAGTAATGCCAGGAATATCTCGACTGCAGTACGTTGTTGAGAGGTAGAGCTCTCCAGACTGTTGTTCAGGACAATTCGATGTCGGTTTCTTTACTTCAAATTTTACAAACAAGTGACCACGTCTTAGAAATGTGGCATTCCTCATATTATAATCAGTTAATATAAAAAAATTTAATCATTACAAATATTCATGATTAGCATGAAAATATTAATCATCATCTTATAATATATAACAAGAAAATGGACACCTATACGTCAGAACAAAAACCTTTTGTCGCATGAGTATACTGATGTCTGTATTCTGAGTTCTGAATGAGCACGGATGCTCGATACTTTACCGTAAGGTACAGTATGGGCCAAACGCAGAGGAGAAAATCAAAATGAATCAAAATAGCGTTTGAAGATATGCATATCAGAATTTTCAGTGTTTGGCTTGTTGTTTTACATCTGTCATTTCCGTTGCACATTTTTTTATACTTAAATAGAAAAAACATACACTGAATAGATCCGCCTGGGGCGACAACTTGTCATCATTATACATAATCTTCAAAATATTAAGACACCAAACTCTTCACTCTCCCGCAAAGTCCGCAACCATCCGTCAAGATAGCAAGTATACTCCAACGAGATCGCCTGATCTCCCTCACATGCCCAGCACAACAGGAATATACAGCACAATCGTCACGGACAGCTCTTACCTTCCCCTCGTCGACAGAACCTGTCTGCTATACACTTACCACAGCAGAACAGAAAAACGACAGTAAACCATAAAATTGCAGTCTACAAGAGAGTAGATAAATAAAATTCCTGTCTAACATTTGTGCTCCTTATATACTTTTTGTTTTGCGCAGTTACCCGGATGCATGTGGCATTGACAAATTGAAAGATTTAAAACAAGGGCAAATAATATTTATAAAAGTTTTATTACATATAAAATGGATATTACATGGTTAGAGTTAGTTGTCTATTTGTTTGGCTAAAAGTGGCTAGAGGTGATCAATCATAATCTGGCTAGGAGAGTGGGTGTTGCGTGTATCTGTTGTTTTTTCTGCTGTTTTATTGGCGTTTTTAAGAGCTCTTCTGGTTGAGTTTGAGGAGAGCGATACTTGAGAAAGAAAAAGATGTTGTTGAGTGGTTTTAGGGGTTTTAGGAACCCTTTGCTTGTTAATTTGAGCGGGCATGGTTTTTTCAAGAGGCTATATGCGAGGCCTTCGTCGATGAAGCCTGTTGATGAGGCGGCTGCTACGCCCGAGGTGACGATTACGCCGCAGATGCTGAAGATTATTCCGAATCAGACAGATCTAGCTACATTAGAGAAACAGGATGAATTGATCAAGAGGCGTAGGAAACTGGCCAAAGAGATCACAGTGATGAGGAAACCAAAGCCTATTTCGCCTGGTTTGAGATGGTGGAGACGCCCTGTGTATCCTCATCTGTTCAAAGGAAGACCTATCAAACAGTTAACTGTTGCTAAGAGGTCTACAGGTGGTAGGAATAGCTCCGGTAAGATAACTGTCAGAAGTAGAGGTGGTGGTCATAAGAGGCGTATTAGATTGTTAGACTTTTCTCGTTTTGTTGAAGGGAAACAGACTGTGCAAAGAATAGAATATGACCCAGGTAGAACTGCTCATATCGCTTTGTTGAAACATAATGACACTGGTAACTTGTCTTATATAGTGGCATGTGACGGGCTAAGAGAAGGTGATACTGTAGAATCCTTCAGAAAAGGTATCCCAAAGTATTTGCTTGATGAAATGAATGGTAAAATTGATCCTGCTATTGTTAGTGTTAGAACTGCACAAAGAGGGAATTGTTTGCCAATCTCTATGGTCCCAATCGGAAGTATTGTTCATAACGTAGGTATAACGCCAGTTGGCCCTGCTAAACTATGTCGTTCTGCTGGTACTTATGCTCGTATTGTATCCAAAATACCTGAAAAGAAAAGAGCTATTGTTCGTTTACAAAGTGGTGAACAACGTTATGTATCAATAAATGCATGTGCTACTATGGGTATTGTCTCCAATATTGATCATCAGAACGCTTCTTTAGGTAAAGCTGGTAGATCAAGATGGTTAGGAAGAAGACCACATGTTAGAGGTGTAGCGATGAATAAATGTGACCATCCTCATGGTGGTGGTCGTGGTAAATCTAAATCCAACAAATTATCAATGTCCCCATGGGGACAATTAGCAAAGGGTTATAAGACAAGAAGAGGCAAGAATCAAAATAGAATGAAGGTGAAGGACAGACCAAGAATTAAAGCTGCAAGATCACAATAAATGTTTAAACAAACGAAGCAGTTTTTAAAATCATGCATGTTTTCAATTATCTACAAATCAAAATTTCATTTGTTATTAATTCCTATTCAAGTTACAATTTTTTAGAAAATATTTCGATTCACTCATAATATATATACTTGTACATAATGTGTATTTGAATATTAAGAATTGTTGATACATTTAAAAGAAAATAATTAGTATTTGAGAATATAAAAAATTTATGTCTAAAATCTTGACTGAGTTAATTGAAAGCTCAGATATTGATTATTTCAATTCCAAGAAACTCCAATCGCCCAATTCAATGATGGAACCAATTACAATCTTGGAATGTTCAGCCATGTGATCAAAACTCAAACGGTCTAAAGTATCCATAGTACTGTGAATATATTTGTTCGTTTTTTTGAAATCACTTTCAATAACAAAAGCAGATGGATAACCATTTCTAGTGGCACTGCCATGATCACTACAAGCGTAACCACATTTCGTCTCTACATAAGGAATACTCAAATAAGAATCAACAACAACTTTTATGAAGTCAGTTAATTCACTGTTAACGTAATCAGTAATGACACCAACATGTTCGTTTTCAGGGTCTTGAACATAACCAGTCATATCTTGTTGTAACATGGCGACAACTTTTTTGTTTTCTGTGGCATATCTTGTAAAAACATCCAAGGATCCCAATAAACCACCTTCTTCAGCTGAGTAAAAGTGAAATTCAATGGTATTCTTTGGTCTATTGCCCTTTTTCAAATAATGTTCGACGTAAAGACGCAAGGCTTCCAAATTGGTGACAGTACCTGAACCATTGTCATCAGCACCTGGAGCAGCTAAAATGCTTGGTAGAATTAAATTTATTGAATCCTGATGAGATCCCATAACCACAATATTCTGTGGGGTCTCAGAGCCCAATATTTTTACAATTATAGAATATTGTTTCCAATCAGGATGAATAACTCTTTCGACAGAAACAAAATCACCGTCTACACCACTTGTGATGTTCAATAAATTCTGTTCTAGCCATTGTGCTGATTCATACCCAGTATCAGATTTGTAATAACGAGTATAGAAGCTTGTAAAGGTTGCTAGGTTTTCATGCATAGAAGATTTATCAATATTTTCAATAATAGACTTGACTAACTTCTCTCTTAGAGGTTTTGTAGGATAATTGTAACGAGGGATAATAGAGTCTTCAGTCTTCTTCTTACCAAATAAATTATGAAAATTATTCGTAATATCCATAAATTTTATGCCTCTTCTCATGAAAGATAATTTTTCATCTTCAGTTACAGTTAAAATGGTATCTTCTGAAGTTTGAATTATACGATTAGACTCATGATTGCCTCCAAATGGGAAACCATTAACATATTGCAGTAAACTAATACCAAACGTAAGCAAATATAACCACTGCATATTCAATAACTTATATAATCGAGGAATATAATTTCACCACCACCAATATTGTACCTTGAATAACTCCTGTTTCTAGTATGATTTGTAAAGGTATCTGATAAGCTTGGCACTCTGTTAAAAAAAACTATAACTATTAACCAACGATGTAGTAGTAGGCTCTCTAGTGTATTTATCCTTCTTTAAATGATATATAACTATAACAGACAACTCTTATGATTTACCTCCCTAAAAAGCATAGTTTATATATATTTCATTATCGAAATTGCATTCCGGTTAATAATAATACCATAATGTATACGACCATTAGACGTTTGATGAGTTAAAAGGTTGTTTTAGAGATGTAACTGGATTGATTGAAGAGTCAAGATTAGTAGTTGTATAGTTTCAGTTGTTTTTATTATATTTACCTAATTTATTTTTTATACATACGTGAGAAATGTATACGATCTATATAAATTGACATATGATGAAATTATATGTGAAATGGAAACGGGATGGGAATGTAAGGGTGGTAGACCAGCTTAGAAGATAACGTCATCTTCTTGGTCGGCGACAAGGTTTTCGCTACTGTCCTTGGCTTCTGTTGGTTTTGTTTCCTTGTCTTCAGATATGATTTTATCAGTATTTTCGCTTGATTGTAATTCTGTAGCAGCCAATGCCTTTGCCTTTAATTCTGCATCCACTCTTGCGGTTTCCTTTTGTTTAGTTTCTTGAACTTTCTTTAATCTATAAAACTCTTCTCTGTCTAATTCATCTAGTTCACTGTTAATGTATGCAATAGTATTTTCTGTACGTGGAATAATAACATGCTCAATAGCATTGACTCTTCTATTAGTGACTTTGATCACTTCATCTAAAATGATGAAAGCAGTCTGTAATGAAGCCAGTTCAACTAAGGTCTCAACAGCTTTTGAGTATATTTCTTTTGCATGTTGAACTTGTTGAC
This sequence comes from Tetrapisispora fleetii, assembly GCA_003707605.2. NCBI lineage: Eukaryota > Fungi > Ascomycota > Saccharomycetes > Saccharomycetales > Saccharomycetaceae > Tetrapisispora > Tetrapisispora fleetii. The sequence continues at coordinate 34,257 of PPKB02000025.1, read as the reverse complement.
CACCACGACCTAAACCTGTCAATTTGAAATCATTGATATTGCTGTCTATATATGACTCAAATTGTGGTAAATAAACACCACTAACATTTTCTTGACGAGCTTTAACTCTGAATCTAGCTTTTGAAACAGACTCTTGTACTTGATAACCTATATTTTCACCAGTAGCATACGAAACTTCAGCTAAGGAGAATGCAGCAGTTTGCATCACACGACCCATCTTCTGTTTAGCTTCATCAATTCTCCTCGTAATATCACGGAAACGTTTGGTCAACGCCTCAGACTTACGCTTCAATAAAGAATGACCTTGGTTGGCACCTTTCAACTTGGTCTTCATCACACCCAGGATCATACGGGTTGGAAAAACTTGTTCCCTAGTACCAGACATTATATGATAGATTCGATAACCTTATGCAAAGAGTTCTTAAGCTGTAATTCAACCCCAAAAAAATTTTACCCGATAGCCGTCCTGGATATTGATCACAAGTATCGCCACTTTGTATAGCTTACGATACACACTTGCTGCAACACAAACGACTTTAAATGAACATTCACAGTTAACAAATATATATAGTCTTCTCTTAATAGTGTCTTAAATATTGAAATATTGACGATAGGCTGAAAGTTGCAAGTTATAAGGGCAAGGCCGGGTAAACTTCTGCTGTCATTAAGCACAAGTGACAGTAAATGGTTGGAAATGACGGTAAATAGAGAGAGTATTAGGATGATTGTGGATTTTACGTTGCGATTCTGTTACTGACAAGCAAGATAATGTAAGATATTGGTTGTGTGGGACCGTGAAGATGGTACACTGTAGCTGCAACGTTGCAGATTTTAAAATTTATTTTTTGGTTATAAAAGTTTTGTTACTTATTCACCCAACCTGTTGAGCTCATTTGTGATAGCCTACTTAGAGCCCTGGCAAAGGCAAACTTTTCTTCATCTAATGCGAATATTTTGGAACTTTTGGCGACTTCTTTTGAGAAGCCATGTTTCGATGCAAATTTTAATGATTCTTTTTCGTCTAAATCGTCTTCAATTGGGCGGTTATGTTTTGGTTTTAATTCGTAATCGTTTAAAATATCGTTGGAATTAACAAACAATGATGGGAATTGATCGGCACTCGTCGTGGCTAGCTTGCCACCTTCGTCATAGACAGCATCCAAGAAAGTGATAAATCTTCTGATTTCGTCGCGAACAAAAATTGACAGATACGGTATATCTGTCACAATAAATGCTTTGTAAGTGTGAGCAAGCGTTAAGTAATCACCAGCTGATAGTGGAGAACCACATAGCTGTTTAAATGTGAACTGTGCAACTCTGTTCATTACCCCCTTGGGTATGACGATCTCTCTTCCCCAGGTGGTCAGTTTATGGTTATGAATTATTTCAGGCCTTACTTCTGTTTCCAAAGTTTCGTGTTCGTCATGATGATCTTGTGCAAAATACTTAAACCATGCATTGACATGGCTTTCCCTTTGGATCAAACACTCTGGGGAACGGTACTTCAAATCAGCAGGTGGGAAATAATATACTGACGACATAGGTCTAGGAATTTTCCTATAATCTGTGGGGGAGTTTAAAAAAATAACCTCGGTACTTTTTTTAATCAACTCTATACAAGGTATAAAACTTGCTCTTTGAACACCATTTATGTACAGGTCATCTGGAACCCTATTCGAAGTAGCAAATAAAATTACACCATAATCTTTCGACAACAATAATGTCAATAATCTTCTGAGTATCATTGCATCAGCCACATCGGTGACTTGAAACTCATCAAAACACAGTACTCTTGCCTCTTGAGCAATTTCTGCCGCCAGGAAAGGAATCGAATCTATATCTATATTTTTTTCTTTACCAAGAATATCTAGGTTCAATTCTCTTACAATTTCATGAGACCTTTTATGAACGTACTGCATGAACTGATGGAAATGCATCCTTTTTTTAGACAATTGAGGAGGGATACATGTGTAAAATAAATCCATTAGCATAGTTTTCCCACACCCAACGTCACCATATAAATAGATACCATGAGGTATATCTTCATGCTTCTCAAAATGAAACTTATTATTAATCTTGAACCTTTTCTTCAATTTGGCCCTCCAACCAATCTGGTCCAGAACAGACGGTTTTTCCACTGGCTCTGGATCATATTTAGCTAGCTGCTCATGCAACGACCCCAATGACCGCAGTATAGTCCTCTGATACGGATCGTCATTCAGTTTATTCAATTTAATCAACCGTTGGTACTCTTCCAGAGGAGATCTCACCTCCGCAGCAGGAACAGATTTCACTGCCAGAGCAGTGTCAGTGACAGTCGACAACAAAGAAAAATGACTACATAAAACTAGAGGCCTTGCACAACCCCATCTCGTCGAAACTGCAGTGATTGCACGCAATTGCAACCCACCAGAAACACTAACTATCATTTTTTGTATCCTCACACAAATCCATTACATGCACAGGCCTACCCTAAATGCACAAACACACGTCCAAGAATTCTCCAACTAAGCTCACCGCAACAATCTCACGAATCCTCACACATGCACAGGCAGCCATCACACTCATATATACAGATACAACAGATACAACATACACAGAATACAGACACAACTATACACAACCCATCACGACCTTAAAACGGACACACTTCACCAATTTGGCTCAGTCCCAGACAGAGCCTTATATACCCACTAGCACACAGCACCAACCGTCGAGGCCCAACGGTAAAACCAGCATCCTCACGCTGCTCTTGTGCATCTCTCACAGCCCATCCACCTGATAAACCAATCATCAATGTCTTAATTCGATGTTGCGCGATATCTTGAGGGCCTCGGACTAATGTCGGTGTTATTTAAAGGTTTCACTGTTGAGCGTTGGTTGGGGGAGCCTTGCTCGGAGCAGGGCTGGTGTTGGGGTGGTTGCGATGGCAGATCATGGAGACGTGGGTCACGGTGCGATTGGCGTGGTTGGCGTGGTTGGCGTGGTTAGTGTGACAGCGACAGTGGCACGCATGCCCCAGGCACAGGTGCCTGGGGCATGCGTGCCAAGTCTGACTATGTACGTTCTTGGTCTGTAGTATGTGTCTTGAGTACGCTGTTCTTGAGTATGTGGTCCGTCAGTGTCGAGGTATGCACTGGACGGGATCTCGCGTGACTGCAACACCCATACAATCCGTGTTTTGTTGGCAGGCGGCCGCGTCGAAAAATCGAAAATGAGGGCCGACCGCTGCACGCGATGGAGCAAGAGTGCCGCTGCCCAGGGCGGCCCTGCCTGGCGCTCTGCCTAGCGCCAGGCAGCGTGGGCCGGTGCGCGACACTGGGAAACACAGTTCCAAGGACTTGCTAGGCTGGGGCTAAAGCCCCAGGCAGAGCGTACGCCCTCTGCCTGCGTCGCGCCCGACCCACGCACAACGCTGGGACAAGATTTGAAAGTTTCACGCGATGAGCATCTACCGAAGCGGTCTGCAGTGCTTGGTCGTCCGCCAGCAACCAAGATGCCTGATAAACCTGCGTTCTCCTGGCCGTACGTCTGCAGTGTCTTAGACGCACAGCAAGCTTACAAAACGTGAGGTTTCAGGCGAATTTACAGCTACCACTCGGCTGCTAACAGCCTGGCACAGAGATAGCTTCAATCCTGGTTACTGGTCCTCTGCAAACGTCAGAGCACTGGTCTGCACAGCTACTCGTCCGTGCCAATGTGGTAAGACACTGCACAACGTCTCTCGGTATGTTTCCCAATTGTGCTGGTGGATACTTTTGTCTCCCACACAAAATTCAATTCGCATCGTTTTCATAATTTTTTTCATACTTATGAGATTGCGAGAAGTTTGAGCCAAAAAATTATTCACAATGTAGTCAGTAAGTAATGAAATAATAATTGCTACCAACAATATTATTTTTCACATTGGGTTATTTTGGCATTTAGGTGTGTTATCTTATATAAATATACATTATGGTTTGGTATATTAGTGTCGGTAGTGGGTGGATTGAATTTAGGTTGTGAGTTGTATTTCTGTGTTCAAGGACTCCGAAGACAAATATTATTATAAAAGATGCCTCCAAAGTTTGACCCAACTGAAGTTAAATACTTATACTTAAGAGCTGTCGGTGGTGAAGTCGGTGCTTCTGCTGCTTTAGCTCCAAAGATTGGTCCATTAGGTCTATCCCCAAAGAAGGTTGGTGAAGATATTGCCAAGGCTACCAAGGACTTCAAAGGTATTAAGGTTACTGTCCAATTGAAGATTCAAAACAGACAAGCCACTGCTTCTGTTGTTCCATCTGCTTCCTCTTTGGTTATTACTGCTTTAAAGGAACCACCAAGAGACAGAAAGAAGGAAAAGAACGTCAAGCACTCTGGTAACTTACAATTAGATGACATCATCGAAGTTGCTAGACAAATGAGAGAAAAATCTTTCGGTAAGAACTTAGCTTCTGTTACCAAGGAGATCTTGGGTACTGCCCAATCCGTTGGTTGTCGTGTTGACTTCAAAAACCCACATGATATCATTGAAGCCATCAATGCTGGTGAAATTGAAATTCCAGAAAACTAAGGGATTAGAAATCAATAATGAAAATTTAATATCCTTTATTTTTTTATATCTATAATTGCAATTTCATTCAACATTTTCTGTATTTTCTAGTCTAGGTTTTTATTAGAAAAAAGAACTATAATGTATTTTTTCGTTATCATTTTAAACTTTTTGTTTTACTGTTTTTTTGTTGTATCGTAGAAACCGTGATTGATTTGTATGAATTATTGATATTTCCAACGGTTGACAGCTGATAAACAATTACTTTTTAAGTTATACTTCCATTGATGCTAACACATTGTTTGGGAATATTGATATTTCATTTTAACTTATGCTAACAAATATTATCATATCGAACAGGTGCCTAGTTTCTTAACAATATTGTCATCTTTTCAGTTCGATATCCCTAAATTCTTATGAGGATATGAATCTTCATATTCTCGTCGTTTGAATACACTCTGGGATCAAGTTTTGCTTCCATACTAGATTCCAATTTACATTTCAAACAAGATCCAATTGACAACTTACTCACCAAAATATGCCTAATATTTATATATTTGATGATGGTAACCTAGTGTTAACTTCATGTGGCTATATTGGTCCATTTTCAGTGTCAGATATTTTTTTAAATTTATTAAATTCTTGTGCGTTTCAATAATCTGGAACTATTATTATCAATCTTGTTAGTTAATTTAGAGAGGACTCTAGATTAATAAACAATATGATAAATAGATCTTAGATAATAGATTTAACTTGTGAATTATAAGATACCTTAGTAACGCTTCTTATGAGTAGAAAAGACAATGACAAAATTATTATTTAGTTCTCAGATCTTTTAACTTAGATGAGGAACACTTCTATTGTTTCTAAAGCGTAACCACAAGTTTTCATAACAAAACATTTAAACGGCATATAGCGTGTTTATAATATCTTCTAATTGATTAATATTAATCAACAACCTTACCATTGCTGCTAATGAGAAAAAAATATACTAGCAATGAACAGACTATCGATAAAAGATTATTATTCAAATTCATTCGTGAGTGATCCTCTTATAACATAACTTATAAAGAGAGTTTCCCCAGTAACAAAGGCAACTTGGCCGAGTGGTTAAGGCGAAAGATTAGAAATCTTTTGGGCTTTGCCCGCGCAGGTTCGAATCCTGCAGTTGTCGAATTTTTTGGTTTCCATTGAAAAGCATCATATATACATTATAGCAATGAACACATATAGTCGCTTACTTATTTTTAAGAGCAACTAATTGCATATCTGGAGGTCACTGCATTCAATTATAAATGCAAGCGTCTGATACTCTCAATATCTGTCATTGTTTCGTCAGTCACGTGCTGACTAAAACATCTCAATGCATCACGTGATTTTAATATTGTATCATGTTTAACGAAAATCTTTTGTTCCAAATTCGAAGTTTTAACGAATTGTTCATGTTACATAAAGGAAATGCATTATAAGATACTAATTAATTTTGCTAAAGATTGGGTTTACATTGTTCTGGAAGGGGAACAGACCTAAGGATTGACATAGCTGACACTAGTTGTGATTTTGCCAGGTAGGGTTTTTGTTTAAAGGCTCGGATTTAGAAGAGAGCCAATTATCGCCAGAAGGGTTAACCTTTAGTTTTAAGTATGTCTTATATCTATCAAAATAATGCCAACAACTTTGGAAATGCGAATAATCAATACAATGCTGGCCAAGGGGGTCAATACCAGAACCAGTATTATCAAGCTCCTAGCCAGTATGATTTCCCTCAAGGTTCCATGTCATTTGCTGGACAACAAGGTGGTAATGACAACAATGGGATAGGAATTCAAGTAGATCCACTGCCCGCCGGATTATTTCAAGCCTTATCTACCAAGGGCTACCCATATGAGCCACCATTACTTGAAGAATTAGGTATCAATTTCGATCATATCATCACCAAAACTAAATTGGTCCTAATACCTATGAAATCTTCGAATTCCATATCACAAGAGATTTTAAATGATTCAGATTTATCTGGGCCTTTGATTTTTTTCTTATTGTTTGGACTGTTTCTTTTATTAGCTGGTAAAGTACATTTCGGCTATATTTATGGTGTAGCTTTGTTTGGTTCTACTTCATTACATATGCTATCAAAATTCATGGGTAGCAATGAATCTTCCGTTCACACAAAGTTACAGTACTTTAATACTGCATCTATCCTAGGTTATTGCTTCCTACCTTTATGCTTTCTTTCTGCAATCGGAATTTTCATATCTTTGAATAATACAATTGGTTACATCATAACTATACTATTTGTGTTTTGGAGTACTTGGTCATCATCAGGATTTTTCAATTCATTATTACAATTGCACCACGCAAGAGCTTTAATTGCATACCCACTATTGATCTTTTACAGTGTTTTTGCAATGATGGCAATCTTCGTATAATCACAGTCATAGAATATATACACACACTCACATATATATAAATATCAACATTAATTATTATAAAACTTATAAATAAATTGTTTTACTCGTAATGTAATGAGAGGTATATAATTTTGTACTATAAAAATACTATGCGAAATAAGAAACCTTAAAATCTGATCATAAAATGTTTCAGATAAAAACACTTTTTTAATAAATCAATTGAATCTGCTATAACAAGTGTGAAATAACTAACAGCAATATCATTGATCATTTTGATCTACAGAAGCTTTGAGTTATGAGATTAGTTCAAATTCGGAGACTGACCACAGAAATAGCCCATATCACTTCTCCCATCTACTATCCTAATGCAAAACCACACCTAGGACATTTATATTCCAATCTACTATGCGATGTTAATCATAAATGGAAACTCCTCAATAACACAGAGTCTTTATTTACTACTGGTACAGATGAACATGGTTTTAAAATCCAAACTGCAAGTGAAATGAATGGTTATAAGAATCCAAAATTATTTGTTGATAAGTTATATGAAGATTTTGCTTCATTAAATAAAAAAGGTAAAATAGATTATACACGTTTTATAAGGACAACTGATCTTGATCATATTGAAAATGTGAAGGAACTATGGGAACTATGTAGGAAGAATGGATTCATATACAAAGGTGAACATGTTGGTTGGTATTCAATTTCAGATGAAACTTTCTATCCAGAATCGAAAATCATCAAAGACCCAAATTCTCCTGGTAAATATATCAATACGGAAACAAATAAAGAAGTAACATATCATACAGAAACTAATTACTTCTTTAAATTAACTTCATTTAGGGAAAAATTAATAGATCATATTAATAAAAATCCATCATTTATTTATCCAAGATCAAAGAAAGAACAAATTTTAAAGGAATTGAAGAACAGTGAAAATATCCAAGATTTGTCAATTTCAAGACCTGCATCAAGGTTGAAATGGGGTATAACTGTCCCAAATGATCCTGAACAGAAGGTTTATGTATGGTTTGATGCTTTATGCAATTACATAACTTCAATCGGAGGAATTAAAAAACTAGAGAATAATGAATTGGCAACAAACTTATTACATGATATAGATGATAAACAATATGCTCTACATTCAACAAAGGATTGGTGGGTAAATACAACCCATGTTATTGGTAAAGATATTATCAAATTTCATACTATTTATTGGCCAAGTTTTTTAATGGCAGCAGGCTTACCATTAAATAAACAAATTGTAGTTCATGGTCATTGGTTATGTGATGGTGTAAAAATGTCGAAAAGTTTAGGAAATATAGTTGACCCAATACAGATGATTGATTATTACGGGGCAGATACCTTAAGATGGTTTTTACTAGAAAACTCTCAATTAGAAGAAGATGGAAATTTTCAGGAAGAGAGACTATTTGAAACTAGAGAAATGTTTGTATCAAAATGGGGCAATTTAATAAATAGGTGCTGTGGGAAAAAGTTCAATATCCATCAAGCTGTTAAAACCATAACTGTCCAACAAGATCCAGTAAAGTATATTAAGAGTCAATTCTTGGATGATCCAAATATCACAGAGCAACTAGATTCATTAATAGAAAAACTAGATAAGCTACCAAAAATTATGGACGATAAATTACAAAAATATGATACAACCCAATTATTAAGGATAATACGGGGGATACTTTTTGATGCAAATACATTAATGCAAAATTCAGCACCATGGAAATTGGATAAATCTCAACAAGAATGTATAATTTTTGTTTGCACAGAAACAACTCGTATTCTATCAATATTATGTCAGCCAATTATTAATTCTTTCTGCAACAAATTTCTGGATAAATTAGATGTTTCTAAAGAAAGAAGAAACATTAAGTATATTAAGTTTGCTTCCGATAATAACCATGGTATAAAAGCCAACAGTTCTCAGCAAATGGTACCTATCGAAAGAATCTCAAAAAGACAAATATAAGTGACACATCAAAAGTATATATTTTAATGAACTTGTAAATACTAAATATCAAAATATTTTTTAAGAAAATTTTAATATTAACTCTTAATTATGTACATAAAATATACTCTATGCTTCTATATCTATCTTTTCTACGGATAAGGTATGTAAGTTAAGCAATACCAACGAACTACATTCATTAAATGCTGGTAAACAAATAAGCTTAACATTCTTGTTATGAATTTTAACATCTCTGGAATCAAAACCCGGTTGATTTCCAACAATGTATACATGAGGAAGTTCATTCAAGATGAATGGGTCATTTTTAGTAAAAGGGTAAGCCCAAAGTGTGTCAGGTATGGTTGGAGCTATGTTCTGCCATTTTAAAGTGCATTCCATTAAATCCAATCTATGCTCAATGGAGTCAATCTTTGATTCTTCAGTTTTATTACCTGGAATAACATATTTACATATATCATTGATATTTTCACCCGATGTAACAAGCACTTGGACTCCATTAAAGTCATAGAGTGATGGATTAGTTCCTAAATGAAGTAAATCCTGATTTATATCAGAAAAGTATGGCTTTAATGAATCACCGAATAATGCTTTGTGTAATGGCCTTTGAGGCAGTGCTTTATCACTAGGATCGTTTGTACTTGGCATAATGGATATAGGAAGAGACTGCAGTGTATTGCCTAAAAAGTTACTGAAACTGTTTAAAGATGCCATGATTTTTTCAGTACTATCGTTAATTTTAGATGGATCAATTGATCCACCACATATCAATAATTTACCTATTTGTGAAATAATATTTTCATTTTGTAATCTTCCCATTAATAATTCTTGTAGTAATTCCAACTTAATTAAGTTTCCAGGATTATCTGTTGAAATATTTAACCCTGATACTAGTGCAATAAATTTTTCTTCACCAGATGACTCTAATTTAAAATTTTTTTGTGGAATTTCACTTGGATAACAAATATCAAGCACTTGAAAAGTACCGGCTTCTGCTTCCATACCTAATATACCGATTACCGTACCAGTAACAAAAGGAGTCGATTGTAAAAAATCACCAACTAATAATACTCTACCACTTTCATCTTCTAACATTATCTCGTCAGTGCCATCTGGATCAGTGTAGCTTTTCACTAAATCTGGAGCCCCATAATTGTCTTTAATTACTTCTTCCAAAACATTTGGCTTATATTTCATTTCACAATAAATTGTACCTATACACCAACATGGTTGACCAGCTTGTATATCTAATACCTTTTTCTTCTCAATAACTTTTCTCCCACGTAATCTGAAATCATCATCCCATCTTCTCAAACATTCTTTTCTTACTCTTTCTTTTAAAATGTTCAAACGAATTTGGTAATACTTATAATATTGACCACAAGCATCATAATCCTTTAAATCTATAGAATACTTTTCATCCAATTTATAATCTTGTTTAATGGAAACTCTTTGTAAAGTTTTAAATTTTGTATCTATACGATCTTCATTGAATTTCTTCAAAAGAACATCCATTTTATAATAATATGATTTGTGGTGTTTTTTTTATATCTTGTGTATTTAACTTTTCAGAATTTTCGTTGCAGTGCAATTAATGTTAAAATCTTTTTAAATTAATTCACAATAGTAAAATCACTGTTGATTTTAAATTCTTAAACATAATTTTTCTACACTTGTAACTGTCAACTATCATCAACTATAAAACTCATTAAAAATATATTTAAAGTTAAAAATGCTTCAATATAATTAATATTATTATTATAGAATTATTATAACGCGTATATTTAAAGTTACGCGATGCTTTTTCATAAGATCAAATATTTTAGAATTAAAATGAAAAATGTATGAATTAATTTAACATTTTGAAGAACGAAATTTAATCGAAGTTATTGAAAGCCATAGTGGCTATACAATGACTAATCTCATTCTATATGCATACTATATTGTATTATTTTCTATAAAAATTCTTTTGTTATTAACTGAGTGTTTCTCCAATAAGAAAAAAATGGTATTATGATAATACTAAAGAATATCAATTGGATATCAAAATTCTCTCTAATTATTCCAATGAGCGCGTAACTCACTTTTCAGAAGAATTCTCAATATTTGGATATTCTGTTTCAATCCATTTTTTTAAATTTTTGAATTGCCATGTTACATTATCAATTAAGTTTGAAGACTCTTGACTAATACTAATTGTACGTTTAATATTTTCAATTTCTTTTGGATTAGTTACTTTGTGTTGTGTTCTCTTGAAACCTTGAATATTTGGAGTATGCCCAACACTCATACCTACCCTAACTAAAGTTTCAATACCTTCCGATGAGTTTTTTAGTAAATCTGAATCAAATATAATATTTTCAGATAATATTATTGTGATTATAGTAGACCCACCAAATTTAAAATAACCTAATTCCTCACCTCTTCTTATTTTCTGACCTTCTTTACAAGTTAAAATAATAGATCCAACCATCATAGCACCTACTGGAATAAATAAAATTTCTCCAAATTCTTCTGAATATATTGGTAAAATTATACGAATATTTTCACCAAATACATCCAAAGCACTACGAATCGCCATTGGATTAACCGTATAATATTCTCCATCAACAAATATCGGTTTACCAATTGTACCATCACAAGGAGAATGAAATCTATGATAATCTTGTGGCGCTAATCTAAATATTGCAATACTGACTAAATCTTCTTTAAAAATAGAAGGTTTGTAGTCTTCTATTAATTTTTTTAAGGTAAATTTGCTACCTTTAATCCAAATATTTTTAGAGTCATTAATACTTGAATAAAATACACTTCTAGAATCTGCTGGTGACACAAATATAGACGGTGTTTTACCTTCTGGAATCCTTGATCCTTCTTTCAATTTTCTATAAAAAAATTCATTAAATGTTTTGTACTCTGTTTTTTCACATTGTGACATATCTAAGGAGTGAAATTTAATAAAGGGTTCAATTTGCTTCACAGATGATACGCTATCAAATTTTCTACCTTGTTTTATTGACATTTTCTTCAGTAAAATTTTAAATCTCTTTGTTTCCGGACTTTTACCATTATATAAAATTCTCATTCCAAGTTTAACATGTGCACTTATTTTTTCCTCTAAAATTATACCAGAGTTCCTATCTTGTACAAGAATGTTTGCATTATTAGATCCTACTGCATATTTACCATAAGTTAGTTTAATCAATAATTTGGAGAACCACCTTTTAGAAGCAAAATCTGTGGAAACGTATGATGGTTTTAATAGTTTATATTTTTGAGAATATGTGCAAATAGCAAAATGGGTAATCATATCATTTTCTAATGTAATTTTTGAATTTTTCATATTTCTCGTAGTTTTAAGTGAATGTAAACACTTAGGACATTTCCAAATATTGTTAAAACCAGATTTTTTCTTCATTTGTTGAAGAGCCTCAATTAATTGCTCTTTGGTCAGCTTATCGCCCCTCCAGGGTAGTAATCCAAAATAATCAAAGAAATATTCTGTTTTTTTCACCGAAAAGGAACCTAATCTATCCAAGTACATCATAACTTGAGTAATATCATATTCTTGTAAAGTAGAAGTAGCCTCTACAACATTAACCCAAAAGTATTTTTTCAAATCGAGATATGGTATAAATTTAATCCTAACTGATATAGTTGGGGCTTTAATTATTGTTGAACTATCACTAGGATCATTAATGTTTTCTAAAGAGACCAAAGTTTTCATCCCTAATGGGATTTCATGGATATGCCAATCATGATTAGATTTTTGATATTTCATTATTTCATCCCATCTTAATGAACATTCAGCAATATTATCATTAAATGAAAAAGAATCTTGGTCCATAATTTTAAAGTTCAATTTATAATGGGTTTCATGAGGGAAAATTTCAAAGGAAATCCTTGAGTTGAAAACAGGATTTAATGAATGTTTTTTGGAAGGAGTCTTATAAACCCTCCTACCAAATGATGCAATAACAAATGGATCCATATCATAATGTTTTCTAATAATTTTGTTTTTTAATTGTGGTAAATTTTGAATTTTAATAATTTCAATAAACATTACTCCTGCGGAATGAATTTTTTTATTTAGAGTAAAGTTATTATTTAACTGACTGTTCAGTTTTGTTCTATAAGATCTTCTTGATCGACTTTTACTCTTCAGTTTAGACAATTTACCGGGTGATTTGTATGCAATGATGTTATCTGCTTCGTCATGTAGAGAATAATCATCATTATCTTCTAAAAATGTATTATAATACTCTTCATCTTCAGCACCTTCCTCATTAGAAAAATATAAATCATACGATTGTTCATCAACATCATGCTGTGTTTCTGAATTCAATAGGAAATCGTTATTCACTGACTCCAAATCATCTTCATAACCATTTTCTAAATCATCAATTATATCATGCAACCTTACTGTTTCGCCTTTATCAACAATCTCATATTCATCAAGAGCAGTAACCATTGATCCCAAATCATATTTGTCCGAATTTATCGTTTCATGCATTGTATTTTTATCAAATACACCATCAAATGGAATTAAATTTTCTTCACTTTTAGTTTCACTAATAAATGACTCTATATCATCTGCTCCTTCTAAATCCTCAGCATCCTCGTCAAGAAATTCAGTATCTTCCAAATCATCGATATCGTATTCATAAACTATATCGATATCGTTACCATTATTATTATAGTATTCATTATCACTCTCACAGTCTATTTTATTTACCTTATTATTAACACTGAATGTATTCAGTTCTTCGGTTGAATGCAAAGGAGTAACCTCACCAGAAAGTTTATTATTTTTCATGATTTTATTATTATTTTCATTATTGGTTATTACCTGAAAATCTTCCATTGTATTGTTTATTGGAAAAGTTTGTAACTTTGATGTAGATATGGAACCACTAGATAACTCAGGTAAAGATTTATTTATATTATTGTGTCTTTTACGTTTTTCTTGCAATAATTTTACTTTTTTCTTTTTTTCCAATTTAAATGCCAAACTAGAAGTAATGTTATTATGTAGGTCAGCATATGCTTCAAAAGTTGATTGTTTTTTAACTATTGATTTTAATTTGAAAGACATATCAATATCACCAACTTGAAAGGTTGATTTATTGTCCTTTAATCTGTTTGTACCTTTTAATAAAATTTGTCTTCTTTTATCATATATCTTATATGAATTTGCAACTCCTTGGAAAACATAATAATTATTTTTATCTTGTTTTTTAAACAAATCTAATAATGAAAGCTTAACTTCACCTAAATATAGATATTTTTCCTTATTCGGTATTTGTTGATGATTCAAACCATTTGATGAATTGTTATCGTTTGAATTCGATGACGATAATGATAATGTTGAAGAATTTTTCTCTTTATTCGAATTCAAAGTTTTATATACATTTGTAGTGGAATCAGTTCCAGGCATATCATGTGGACTGTCACTATCAACACTATAGTTACTTGCATTGTCATTGCTTGGAACAGTTGCAAGACCATTATAATTTATGCTAGTTGGAGTATTTAAATGAGTTTTTGATACATTTTCATTAGGTTGACTAATATATAATAAAGGAATATTTGTAGGTAAAACATCATAAACAATAATTCTTAACCATTTTGATGTCAAAGTTTTAGGTAGTTTTAATTTTAAAGTTTCTTCAAATTTGATTTCATTATGGTTATGCGAATTTCCTGAAACATATAAGCTCTTTACTTTGGAAGTTTCAGTCGATGGAGAAACAGGAGATACAGGAGATGGAACCAATGTTTGTATATTCACTGGACTATTTGAATTCAGATCAGAACCAGAAGTAGTAATAGAGTTAACCACTTTTGTTTTCTTATTATAATATGTGTTGGTAGTTGCCAAACAAACTAGACGGGATTTTTTAAACGATTTTATATACTCCAAATTTTTAATACTATGTATTGTAATCTTCAATTCCAATGAAGGCGAATGCAACAAACGATTTCTCCCTTTTAAATGCCAGTACCTAGTTCTATCATTCGAACCCTTCCTCTTTGCTCCCCCATTCTTACTCTTCACACTCCCACTTCTATTGATATTAAGAATCATTAATTCACAGTTTTCCTCGTCTCAATGCAATTATGCAAGTCCCAAATCACACAGTTGCAAAGATCCCTCACTACACTTACCGCTTAAACTCCTCTAGCCGTCTCCAGAGGTACAAACATATCCATATATCAGCAGACACACAGACACACACACACAGACACACACTTATATATATATGTTCCACAGAATTATAAAGTGCATTCTATATATAAACATAAATTTAGATGAGTCTTGAAGGTTATAACTTTAAAAAAGCCGCCAACCACAAAAACGAGAGTTCAAGAAACTTGGAAGTATGGAAATCATCTCGCACGTGAGAAGTCATCACACAAGACACTATAGCAATGTATAAAACAATGTATAAAACAATTATATATATATATATATGGACGTTTGTTTTTATGTAGTCGATTGTTTTAAATATATCGGCAATATATATGGTCCATGCATAGAGCCATGCAGTGTCTAGTTGTCGAATTGGGTGCAGTGTTTGTCGTTATGCGACAGCCATCTTTGACTCATTCTCTTTAACTGAACAAGTTGTATACACCCCATCCATCTACTATCAACTGTTATTCTTGGGTTTTGTAATCGTACCTAAGGTTGAATAGGGTTGCAAGCCAAATCTTGTCTGTAAAGGAAAATTTGTAACAAAATTTGCTGATATTGGGGCTGGTATTGAGGGCTGACAGCATGGAAAAATCTCATAGTTCTTTTTGGTGAGAAATGAGTTCGTCTTAGTAAGGTTTTATGAAAAAAAATTCTAATGACTTGTATATTGAAAGATTAAGTGAATATAAAGACTTGATTTTTTGTTTTACTTGTGTTTGTGTGTATTTGTATTTATATTTATGTGTGTGTATGTGTGGTGTCAAAAGGGACCAAGAAAGAACTTTGTGTAATTGAACAATGGGTAAAAGGTTTTCAGAGAGTGGGGCTAAGAAGGCTGAAGGTGCTTTCAGGAAAAGAGAGCAAGCAAGAGAGAGAGACAGACAAGAACATGCAAGATTAGAAGCTGAAGAAGCTTCTAAATGGGAAGAAGGTTCTAAAAAAGTGAACAATAAAAAATTGTTAGAACAACAGAAGAGAGAAGAAAAATTGAGAGCTAAAAATGAAAGAGATGCTTTACTAGCAGAAGAAGAGGCTACTCTAGGTAAAGGTGGAAAGGGAAAGTTTAAAAAGAAATAATGGAATTGTGGTCTCCAAGACAGTCATTGTTAATCTGCATTCTTATCAATAGATATATATATATATATATATATAATTGAGGACAAGTGGTTTTACTGCACTCATTGATTTTCCTAATAGCTTTTATTAATAAAGTTCCCACCATCAAAAGCTAAATTTGTAATAATAGGTACATGTAAGGTTTGTAGGTTTTTAAGTAAAGCCAAAAATGGGTTCCCATTAAACCACACACCTATAATCTATTAAAATTGATGATCAAGACAGTATTTCTTCATATTTTACCGTCTATATATGTTTTATATGAATTTAAATATAAATATACTGAACTTTAACCACTTCGGTCTTGTCCATCCTTGGAAAGTTTTTGCAACGTTAATCTTTCCCTTATAAAATGAATATCATAAAATGATTATCCAGAACTATGAATACACACAGATAAGACAAGACCTAGGCTAACAGTTTAAGTGAATATCTTTCATTATTCTTAGAATGGAAGAGCAAAATAAGCACATACGAAGGTTAATTAAATATATTTGTGCTGAGCCTCCATATGGGTCCATCAGAAAATGGAAGACAATACTCATCTTTTGCATACGAAGGTTAGCTAAAGTATCCGTTTTAACAGCAGTAATGTTGTTGGTGAAACATCGTAAACAGAGGATATCCGGTAAAGTTCTCAAAGAAGGGTTTGAAACTTATAAGGTTTTTTCCATGCTTTCACTAATTTATCCTGTTTTAAGATCGATAACTAACGACAATAAATCACATGGTTTGGGACTGCTAACTTTTGAAGTTACCACTTTTGCATCTTTAATTAATTATAAGAATAATACGCCATGTTGGTTATTATGTTATCTTTCTACAGAGTCGTTTTACGATCTTATCCAAGCTCAACCTATAGTCAAGAAATGGCTGAAGTTAGATTCTAATATTATCCTAACGCTTAAACAAGTAATTTTGAGTTTAATAATACCATTAATTGCAGAATGCCAACAAAAAGAGAGTACAATATACAAATTGCTTTTCAATAAAAGGAATTATATTAAGGATTTCATCATTTTCAATTCTATTTGGAATTTTTTATCGTTATACAACATTATTAAAGCTAAAATCCAATATTATTACTCTACTAAGAAATCAAATGATTCAAGTACAGACTCAAATTATAACACTAATATTAATAAGTTGCATAAAAGAAATAAATCTTCATTTAGCTTAAATTGGAAACCACTATTAGACAAATTGATCGAAAATCAAGACATTTACGATATAACGAATAAAGAAACAATTATCAATAAATTACTTAATTCATTC
This sequence comes from Tetrapisispora fleetii, assembly GCA_003707605.2. NCBI lineage: Eukaryota > Fungi > Ascomycota > Saccharomycetes > Saccharomycetales > Saccharomycetaceae > Tetrapisispora > Tetrapisispora fleetii. The sequence goes on along the minus strand of PPKB02000025.1, from coordinate 16,741 downwards.
ATATTTAAAAACATTCTACCCACTTTAAAATGGACCATATGGAGACAAGTAGTGTTCAAAATATTTGCTTCAAGTGATAAGAAACATAAAATATCTAGCATACATTCATCAGTTTTGATCTTCTTTAGTTTCATTATCTTAAATGGCAGCAACAATGACAAACATTCAGATATGAATATTAGAACTGGTGTCATCAAATATATGTTACGGAGCATTATCACGTTTAGGTTACAACAACTAAATTTATTAGACAATCCTATCAACAATAAGGTTTTCACATTCTTAATTACCCAATTAGCTATATTCAATTATAAAAATTAATCACATTCATAATTAAATTAGAAACATACAAACATATATATATACATATTAAACAACTTAATTTATTTTTATACTATTTTCTGTCCTTCCTTTAATTTGACTATAATTAAATATATACTATTTGCATATATCTATATATACATATAAAAAATCCAGATGCAAAAGAGTATTAGTTAACACCTGGAATGTTTGTTTTACCCTTTAATTTTTGTAAAATTTCCTTAAATCTGGATCTGTCCCTACCGTTAATTTGATCAGCATCATCTAAATTAATCAATTGTAATACTCTATCCCAAAAAGTATTGTCTTGTTCTAAAAATTTTTGATTTTTCTTCACAAAATCTTCATTCTCCAGTTTAGCATCCTTTAATCCAGTTTCCTTCTTGTTATTATAATTTTCATAGAAATCATCAATATATTTTACTGCATCTTCTTGTAATTCAACTCTCTCTTGTTCATCTTTTCTATCCTTATCAGAAATCTCTAAGTTTCTTTTTTCTTTCCATTGTCTTATGGCTTCACCAGCTTCTTGATATGTGTATTCACCAGCATTAGTCTCCTCTTCTGCTACATTTTCAGCATTATCTTGAGATTCTTCTTGGCCTACAGAATTAGCTTGAATATTGTCGATATCTGGAAACTGTTCTTCAAAGTCCTTAACAGTATCTGGTTGTGTAACAGGAACATCTTCTGGAATTGAGTCTGACATTTTTTAAATCAACGAAAGTGGTGCAACTATAACTATCAATTGATCTCACGCTGGTCGATATCTTCTACGATTATCTGCTAATGATTATATGCTATAATTATGTGATATAATGATCTACTATAAGTACATGCTATAGCAATCTCCAATAGTAAATATATAAGAGTCGCAACGTACAATATGTGTAAATTATTAACAATTATTTTACCTTATAATTTGAAATAAATATTGTTATTTCTTAACACTTCCCCTGTCGTCGAAAAAATTAGCTGGCGATTTCCAAGACACCTTCGTACATCGTGACACTAAAAGATGGCATTAGGAGTATAAAAGGTGGCCCATAACATCTATTTACATATACATATACATATATATATATATTCATACACATATACATACACATACACATACATATTTACACTTATATGACCAAACAATGATATGCTATATGTTAATTCTTAAAATTGAGATGTATTCAATTCTATAAATCATGCTATCTTCTATGTGGGAATCACAAGAAGAGAATTTGTACTTTTCCCTTGGCCATTTAACATCATTGGATCAGAATTGTTAATGAATTTCCAATTTCTATTACTTCATTAGTTTGCAAATCCAATAATTTTAGACCACTTAGATATTGCACAAAGCCTTCTCCTATACCTATCAATTTCAGGTTTACGAAATACGTCTCGTTAGGTTGTATAATGGGAATCTTAAGATCGTTGGATAATAGAATGATATTATTGTTTGTGTTCTTGGAAAAATTGTTATAGTAAACAACTGCATCAATAGGAAATTGAGAATTATTTATTATTTGTAGAATGACTTTGAATTCAACACCTTTTCTTACTATTATCTTATTTTCTTGAAATTTAAATGAAATGTTGTTTAATTTATTGGTTGAATTGTAGTTTATAAATCTTCCACTTGCTAATCTTGGTGTCTGGATGTTCATTTGTAAATTATTGGAAGCAACATTCATCGATAAATTTGAGTTTGAATTTAAATTTGAATATGCAATTGTTGAATTATTATTAGTGTTTGGTTTAATCGAAATATCACTCCCCCAAGTAGTACGAATATCAAACAATTTTACTTTGCTATTAATTTGTAAATTGTAATCAATACAAACCTTCACTTTAACATTCCTATTTTCATTTGAATTTACAAATAATTCCGGAAGTCTATATATGATGCTGTAGCTATCATTATTCAAAACACTTATAGGCAATTCGATTGTCTCAGAGTCATCAATGGGATTAATCGCTAAATCTTTATCAACTTTATCATTATCTGATATACTCAATCTTATTTTGTTAAACACTAACCCATATTCTTCTGTTTTATCAAAATATTTTTCAATAAGTAATTTCAACTGTTGGGATATTTGTAAATCCAATGATGTCAAAATAGAATTATTCATATAACTAGTCATCACACCATTATTTATAATTCTATCTTTATTATTCTCATATATAGTAATATTTCTTAATCTCATATTTAGAGGTGAATAGATTGGATATTCCACAGAAAATTCTTTATCCTTAACGAAGGGTTTTGACTCTTTCTTAATGAACATGTCAAAACCAGTTTCATCAAACAGATTAACCTCTTCAAAAGAAGGTAAAAATTCAGATTCTTCAACGTCGTTATTAGAAATTTGTTCATTATTTGTATCAGAGTACGAAAATTTGAAAATAATTTTATTATTATGACCATTATTCATCACAATTGATGACTTGAACAGATACACTTTGAAAAAATTGCTATTCAACTTGTATAACCTGTTAGCCCCTTCCGCATCAAGTTCAACAAAACATTCATCAAAATCCAGCGATATTAACTTATTGTCATTAATATGCACGACAAAATTCTTCACTGTGATATCGACATCCGTGACACTCAAATAAAAATCCAAATACTCATCAAATACAATAAATTTCCTCAACTCATGAGCAGATACAATGTCTTCAAACGATTTGGAATCCAATTCAACGCTAGAGTCTCCACGAAGTGGTAAGTACACCTCCATATCAAAATCCAGTACACGCACAAAAAAGTTGTCCACTACTGAGGGCTCTTGTATCTTGTCGAAACAAAAAAGAAAAGGATTCTGATATACAGAGTAATACGCAATGCTCAAGCGTCTTCAACTACCAAGTCATACCAATTGTTAACAATAAATCATATAAATTCATATATATAGTGGCCAAAGATATTTCAGATTCGAATATTTTTGATGCGGAATACATAGTAAAGCGGTACTGCGCATAATAATACACTGTGACAATTTTACATACGCTGTAAAGGGACAGGCCAATGCATTACCGTTCGGTGTTAGCAAAACAGAGCTAGAGTACGGGGTATCTAATATGCGCATGTGTGCATGAAGATTCTGCACCTTTCTCGGTATTTAAACCACCCTTCTGAGCTTCAATTGCCGAAGGACTCATGGCCATCCCAATGCGCAGCTGAGCTGCACTCCAGGTTTACTTGTATTGCAATTGGCATGCGATTCGTGGCATTCTTGCAAAGAGCCGAGAAACTCAACTCAAACTGCAATGGCTGAGTATCACACTCCATCTCCCCTCACCCAACCCAAGGAGCCATAAAACTCGTTTAAAATTCCCATTCTCCAATTCCCCAATTCCCCAATTCCCGATTGCCAATGTGGGAAAACCCAAGACACCAACATGTACTATTGTCCATAGCGAAGCCATCCATGCATGTGTAATGATGAACCTTGGGTCTGTCCTCCCCTCCAGCTCGAGTGAGATCCATTCCAGCGTCCAGCAGGACTTCAGCCATCCAGTTTCGAAACCTCTGCGACATTTTCTCGGCGTTTTGGAAGGCATCGGAGTCGTTTAAAGGGCAACCCATTATCCAGAATGCGCTTCAGTTCGAAACGGTAAGTACAGTGCGTGAATTAATGGTCAAAGTCATTGTGTAACAGAAATTCTGCGTTAAAATGACATTAAATTTGATGATTTTGTATATAAGTATATATAAATATGTGTGATTGTTTGTGATTGTTTAATCTTTTGGACAGTGAATTGCATTGTCTGTGTGGGTGACAGGTGTAACGGTAGCATTGTGTTGGGTCGTCGGTAGGAAGTGTCTGAAAACTCGTTATTCTGACTTTTTCAACGTCTTTATATAATTACTAGTACAGTATTCGTAAGGTTACATAAAATAGTGAGTGATGGGGTTTCTTAGGATTTTGAAGAAACCGATTGGGTCGCATGGTTCTGATATTGGTGTTGGTGCTAAAAATGAGGAGGTGGGTTCGTTTGTGGAGGATAAGATTGATTATGATGTTTTGAAAAATGTGAACCCTTTTGTGAAACTTTTTGAGAGCATACAGACTAACGTTTATTTTACTGATATTTGTACTGTTGATGGAAATGAAACCCGTGTGGTGGTAAGGGGTAATTCTTTAATGATCAATGATGAGGAATTTATTGGTTCGTTGGTGGACTTGAATATTACTTTGAATATAGACTCAAATTCTGTTATATTTGAAGAGACTGTTATTACAACCGGGAAGTGTCAGCAGTTGTACAATGCGATTTTAGTTTCAAATTTTGAATTTGTTTCAACTCAAAAATATTTAACTGGTATTTTAATATCAAAATTTGGACTTAAATTAAACGATATTCATTTATTATTAAATTCCAAAAACAAATTTAATTACAAGGATTGGTGTTATATCAAATTAAATGGGAAATCTGACGAATACATAAAATGTTGGTGTCACATAGATAGAGATAGTAAAGATGAAAAAAATAGCATAAAGATAAAATTTTATCAGGAGGATAAAAAATCAATTAAGAAAAATAATTTAATTGGATTCATAGATAACTTAAATGTCACAGATTTATATTTGAACTCGTCTGGACTCAAATATGAAAAAAATGATGCTTCTGAGTACATAAGAAGTATTGATTCTATTAAAATATTGGGTAATTTCAAAGTAGTGAATTCAGGATCGGAAAATATCTCAAGAAGTTCAACTTCCTCATCCCTAACTTCTGATAATGCTGAAAGTGAAAACCCAAAGGAGAAGTTACATAAGAGAAACATGTCAATAGTAAGTGCGATAACACAGTCATCATACAACTCTTTTACTTCAAAGAATTCTCTCTCAAATTTATCAATTCCATCCTCAGTCCAAACGGAAAGTTTAAATAAGAAAAAAGTTGACTTGAATTTAATTAACTATCAAAATGGTTTAACAATTAAACCAATACCACATAATGGTATTTCTCACATGGATTCGTTGTTAAGAATGCTAATACCTATGGTAGATTGCTTAAAAAAATATGGTAGACCAGATAAATTTAAAATAGATAAATTTGACACAGACTCAATAATGTTTGCATTACCTAATCCAAATTCGACAAGAGTACTTGAAGATGAATTCGTAGACAACTTCATAAATACTTTTTCATTGGAAGCTGATAAAATGAATAAAACAAGCACTCAAAATTCGATGGATGCATTATCAGAAATTGTAATAAATAGTATACAACAATAATTAGTTTGTTCTTTGATATATATATATATATATATATATTTAATATATCTACATCATTTCTCTATTATATTTTTCTATTAATGCTATGCAATTCATTTTGTAGTTCAAGTATTTCGTTTCTAAATCTATTATCATTTATGGAAATTGATGTTAAGTAATCGATAATACGTTTCTGCACTTTGATTAATGTATTCTCAACCTCTATGTTTGAATAGAATTTACTGAAATTAATTAAAACCTCAAATAGTGGCACCCAAATATTTTCCTTTTGCCAATACCGTTTAAACATTTTGTACAATTTACCATTATTCGGATTTATTGAGATAGGTTCACCAAATAACATATAATGAATCATATTTGCTAACCCGAAATAATCAATTTCGTAGGTCCATTCTTTATTTTGTTGGACTTCCAAGCAATCTTGGCTATCAGCTTTCCAATCTGCGATAAATTTTGTACCTTCAGGTAGGATTTCCATGTCAAAGGATCTACCAAAATCAATTAAATACAACCCTTTAGAATACCATCCATTCGATCCGTCATATTTATAGTCCATCGAAATTTCCGATTTTTCCAATCGAATCATACAGTTATCAGGTTTTATATCACCATGTATTATGCCGATTGAATGTAGTTTGGTTAAAACTTTAATCAACTCGACGGTAAAAAACATGCAAAGACTTTCACTTATTCCAATGTCTTTTGATTTATTTATTTTGTTTTTGTAATAATTGATCAAATCAAGGAGAGTACCTTGGTCCGCATATTTTAAAACAAGATAACTTTCATCTATAAAGAAGTGTAATGAATTTACTTTAATTATGGATTTTAATATTGAGTCACCTTTTAACCTGTTCTCAATCTGTTTTAAAATGTAATATTCCCACTTACTAGCTGGTTTCTCGACTTTCAAAGCATTTAGATTTCCAGTACTAGATTCTGCCAAATATACTGTTGCATATGCACCTTCTCCAAGCTTACCTCTAATACAATAGAGGTCGCTTGTTTTCTTAAAGTCAACAATTGGGCTTTTATTTTCAGTAATACTCAATCTATGGATATTTTTTAAAAAAGAACTCATTTTCAATGGCTGATTATAATTATAAAATGTATCATATGAACTTAAAGGAGGCAACAGTTTAAATATTAAATCTTCTCTAAACTTTATACTTAATGGATCAGTTATTATATTTTTATTTTCATGTTGTGCAGGCTGTGTTAAAAATGGAGAGCTTGGAGAAGTAGAAAATGAGCTTTCTTTACTTTCTTTGATAGAGGTCATTGTATAGCCTAAATTTGAAGTTCCATACCCTTGTCTCCTTTCTATGTGTGATTCTGTTAATTTATTTTGGTCATGTAAAGATTCAGTATCTTCATTAAAAGCTTTATTATGAAGTTCTTCATTTTTCATTATGGTTTTAACTTCAGTCAAATCTTCGAGATTTTGTTTGGTAAACTCTTGAGTGTTTTCATATAATGAAAATTTGCTTTCAGTATTTTCCTCATTATCACCCAAATCATTTGGTTCTTCAATATTCTGATTAAACATAGAATATACCTCATTAATTGCATTTTTTGAAAAAAAAGTCACGGTAGGGGAGTTAGTAACCTTATTGGTTGTTATATCTTCTAAAGCTTGCTTCTTACTTGGAGTAATTTTATTATCCGCATCATTTAATGGCAAAGTGGAAGTTTTTGTAAAATTCACATATTCAATTGGGTCCTGAGAAGGTGTTTCTGATGCCGTTCCATTGCTATTATCAAGATGGTTGAGAATTGGAGGTTGTGTAGGAGGATAATCAATTATTTTTTCAGCCAATGCATTACTTGTGTTTGACTTTAATTTCTTATTGTTGGGCAAAATAGACGGTATTATATGCTTTTTTGGTCGTATATGGTATACATCTCTTGAAATAGCCATCAACTCCTCGAAACAATATTCTTCATTACTGTTAGGATATATTAAGTTAAAATTAACATCAATTTTTTCTTTTTTCTTACCTGAAATTTCAATTATTTTATATACAGGATCTGTTCTTCCTATTTTATCTTGAAATATGGAAAGTTTGTCGGCTTTACCACTATTTGATTCGCTAAATATATTATTTCCCTCATTATTTTGTATTTGAACAATCCTTCCTGCATTAGTTCCAGATTCTAAGATCTTACCTTGTAATCTATTTTCCTTTTCTCTGGCATTTTTGGAATTCAACATATCCCATCCATCATTTTTATCTATAGATATATTATCTAAAACGTTTTCACTATCTTGAAATATTTGTAGTTTATCATTATTTGTAGTTCGAATATTATTATTATCTTGCAAAGTCGTCTTGAATTCATCTCGTTCCTTTCCTAACACCATTTTTGGTAACTCGAAATCTCTAAGTAAGTCTTGGAATTGATCATTTTTATAATTTAATTTGTCATCTTCCAAATCAATATTAAGTTCTCGTACTCTTTCATTAAATTCCTCATACTTTTTTTGTAATCTTTTTATTGGTCTAGCATTTTCTTCAAGACCACTATCTAAAATGTATTTGGCTTCTATAAATCTCTTCATATTCATTAATAGGCTAACAAATTCTTCGTAAAATAATGTTAATTTTGCACCAATCCTTTTCCGATACATGTACACAAATATATCTTTTGTATCCACCAGAGATGACCTAGCAAAAAGTTCAATGTACCAAAGCCACACTTTCAAGTATCTCGGATCGTTTTTATATATTTCCACATCTCTCAAATACATCAAGCATCTTTCCATCAGATCTAACATTCCACTCTGTTTAGAAGTCCCACCTTGAGGAAAAGCATCGTTTATCCATTGAATATACTCTAAAAAAAGTTCCAGTGGATCATCCATATCTTCAAGCTCATCTATCAATCTTTTCTCGTAAACTATTTTCATTGAATTTAATTGGGTCATATCTTGTCGCAGCATTTGAGACAAATGCAAAGCAGATCTACCTTGTTTCAAAGGTAGAATATTTTCTTTGTCAGATTCAATATCGTTAAAATTAGTTGGGTATTCTGCCATTCATGTAAATGAAAAAAAAGTGCCTGTGATAGATGTATATAAAGGCCTCTGATCACTCAAAATGACGTGCCCTAATATAGTGTATAGTCAATTAGAATGTTTTTAGTTGTGTGCTTACCACTACAGGGAAGATATATTAATCAGAAAATATAACAAAGCACATTAAGATCTAATTTAAAGTAGTTAACGTTTTCTATAATTTGCTTTCACTGTATTTTTGTTTATGAAAAGTCGCGTGCGCCTATAACGCCAAAAAGGTTAATAAGATCGATGAGATCAATAAGTAGAAGCGTATATCAGTATATATCTCATTGATAAAGTAATTAGAACAATAGAACAACGAACATTTGCTGTAGAATCAAAATGATAGTTGAATTTTACTTAGTTTAATATGTAGCAAGTGTTTTACTTAATTTATATTTCCTAATTATTCGCTAAATCCAGTGTTGCTTCGAAAAGTCAACGGTAGGAAGACGAATTCAGTTTATTCATCATTATAAATTACATAGGCTTTATAAGTAGAAGCAGATTATGTAGATGGGTTATCAGTATATGCTAATTATGAACCACTATAATTGGTATGTTATTCCAGAAATCTGATTTTGTGAATTGAATTAAAAAACAAAAAAATAAATGAAACGGACAGGAATCGAACCTGCAACCTTTCGATTTCGATTGCAATTGTTTCCTTGTAATCCAGAATTTAATTGGAGTCGAAAGCTCTACCATTGAGCCACCGCTTCATCTAATATGTCTTATTTAGAAAAAATGGTCTTGTATTGAACTATAAATTGCTTTAGTTTAATATATCTGTCTTGACGTTGTTTACTGCTAGTTATATATCAATAGTAATACACTACAGAAAGTATTATTTATTTACCAATATTTATATATACATTTGTCTCTTATCATATAGGCTTTTAGAATGCATTTGCATATTCATAGGCAGTTTTTAAATATTGCATTCATTATATTTCAACTTTGTAGTGCTTTATACAAGGACGTATCTATGTGTTACAGGAACCAGGATTAAACTTAAGAAAATAATACTTATCACAAACTTGTACATTTGGTCATTTTTTATTTGTCGAATGTTGGAAGTTTTAGTTTTTTCTTCAAAACATCTATTAGTAAAAATTCTCGTAAAAATATTAACTGACTTGCTCAACAGTTACTTTTGATTTCAACCAGTCCACAAATTTATGAAACTCGGAGAGATCTTTAAGCAACAACTCTGTTGTAACCTTGGTTTCTTCCTCTAAATTATATTCACGAATAATATTCTGATTGTGACACATTTCGTTAAATACAAACTTGTTCAAAAGTGCAAGTTGAGGTAGCCAAGCTGGAAGGAGATCAGCAGTGTATATATCAATACGAATATCAAGTTGCAACTCTTTTATAATTTTGCTTTTAATTGGAATTTTGCGAAGAAATACTATAGCATTAACAAAGCCAAGGAGTGCATTTGTTAAAATGATTTGAGACTTCATCTTTTTATCCTTATTATCCCCAAATATATTATTACAGTATCCAATTATTACCTCAATCTCACCCTTTATTGCTGTAATTAACTTTTTGTCATAAAGGTTCCTATATGCAAGTAATCTTGGAAGGTCTCTAATAGATTCCTTTTCTCTTTGTTCTACTTCCTTTTTTTCATTATACTGATCTTCTAGTTCTTTTATTTTCACCTGTTTAGTCGTGAGGATGGCTAGTATCATCCTACTAGAATTTTCTAAAGACCTTTGAATTACCTTATCAACAATATATTTATCTGAATTTGAAATATTATAACATAGGTATATAATATCTGTCAAAAAACAACTTGCATTGTAGAAATAGTCTAAGAAAGTAGCAACATATTTGGACTCGATGGTTTCTGTTTGCGATGATAACTTATCAGCAGAGGATTCAGTCATTGTTTTACTTTCATCCAATCCAGATGGACTCGTAGCTATGGGTTGTTTGCTTTCACTGTTTATCTCCCGCTCAGAATCTCCCATTTGCAATTCGGTACAATGTACAACAGCATATCCTTCATTATCATCAAAGCTACAACAAATTTCACTCTTATATACTTATTGTCATGTTTTCTTATTAACCTAAACAAACGAATTTACAATAAATATAATTCAGCTCTCCACAAAATATTCCTAATAAAATTTACGAAGCTCTGAATTATATAAAAAACGATACTTGAATTAGAAGATCTGGTTTTCTCGTCCAAAGAACACCAAATTTTAATACCTACTAAGCGTAAAGGATGCCAGTTGTAAACAGAACGTAGTTACAGAGTCCCTCTAGATCTTGAAATATATCTGTACCAATAATTCCATCCTCAACTTTCCATAAACAGATCAAAACGCATCACCTATTAAATTAACGTCTGTATCAAGGAAGCGCTACGTTTTCGACAAGTTTGAACAAGTGCTGCTTCATTTAAAAATATATATATTGTAACAATAGACAGATGTTAACATAGCACATCATAGGAATGATACCTGTATATAGACACACATATTTATTGTATGTTAGATTGAAATATACAGCTATATTTTTATGCTTCTGTGTAATTTCAAAACTCGAGATGTCTGGTTGTGCATTCACGGGCCTCGGTATGAAAATTTTCAATGAAGCCATCTTAAATATTTCAGAATTTTATAATGATAAAATATATTACAGTACAATAGTAATGTTAAAGTAATATTTTAATAGCATGATTGAGGATATTCTCGAGTGAATATACTAATTAAGGAAGACAATTGAGCTAAATAAAGTTTGCATTTGTGATAAGTTCTTTTATTTTGAATCGGTACCATAGTTGATATTAGCATTTTTTTCCTTTTTAAGATTTAAGTTCTCCAGTATTGTAAAATTTATACATAATCCGATTTAAAATTCACTGAAATTTTTGTCATTTGATTAGTAGTTGCGAGATATTAGGAAAGCAAGATAGATAGATAGAAGTATGTCAAGATTTGAGATTTATTCGCCAGAAGGTTTGAGGTTGGATGGGCGTAGATGGAACGAGGTGCGTAGATTTGAATGTTCAATAAATACACATGCCCATGCATCCGATGGTTCCTCATATTTGGAGCAAGGAAATAATAAAATCATTACTTTGGTCAAAGGTCCTAAAGAACCTTCTTTACGTTCTCAACTGAATCCTTTAAAGGCCACTATGGATGTCTCAGTTAATATAACAAGATTTTCTAAATTTGAAAGAAGTTCTAGTAGTCACAAGCATGAAAAACGTGTTCTAGAAATTCAAACTGCTTTACTACGTACTTTTGAAAAAAATATAATGTTACATTTATATCCAAGAACTCAAATTAGCATACAGGTGCATATATTACAACAAGATGGCGGTGTGCTAGCATCTTTAATAAACGGTATTAATCTAGCTCTAATTGATGCAGGTATTGCAATGTATGATCATGTAAGTGGTATTTCCATCGGACTTTTTGATACAATACCTTTATTAGACGTAAATACCTTAGAAGAAAATGCAATGAGTACAGTCACTTTGGGTGTTATCGGAAAATCTGAAAAGCTTTCATTATTATCTGTTGAGGATAAAATACCACTTGATAGACTAGAAAGTGTTTTAGCAATTGGAATCGCAGGTGCTCATAGATTAAGAGATCTCATGGATGAAGAGTTGAGAAAACATGCACGCAAGAGGGTGATGAAAACTACTACACAATTATAAAAATAAAGTTTAAATTTTAGTTTGCCCATAACAACTAAAATACATGATCGCATCTTTAATACAAAAATATAACGACAAAATACATATTTAATTTTTTTGATACATGAAAAATGTATTTATATAATCACGTAACTAAAAATAATTAAAAATTATGTAACACTAAAAACATAATTTCGTCATTTTTGTAATATAGCTTTTTTCTTATATCTCTAATTAATTATTAGCAATCGAAGAATCGGTAACCGTAGTTGAGATTGAATTTGAAGAGCTGTCTGTAACTTCACTATCATTACAAATACTTGATCCAACCTCTTCTTCCTTTACTCTTTTTTTTATGAACTTTTTTTCAGGCTTTACTTGTTTTAACCCTGTGTATTGATTCGCAAACTCTATAGCAGGAGAACCCCCATCATCTTCTATCAACCTTCTTTTCCCTATAAACATTCTATTGATAAATTCTTTCGAACCGTTGCCATTCTCGTTCTCAGAATCAGAGTATGCTAGCTTTTCATAAAGTTTTTTCCCCAATGTCTTTCTTAATAATATTTCCCGGACTTCAAAGTATAGATCTTTTGAAGCATTATTCAATTGTATTTGATTTTTCTTAAAATATGATCTAAAATCATTTATATGTTTCTTAAATTCCAATTCATTTTGTTTCATCCATGATATATTCAACTCCTGTCTGGTTGCACCTCTTGTAAAATTTCTCATTAAATATTTATCGTAATCTCTAATAATCTTTGTAATAATATCACTGGTAGAAACACCATCTGTTCTTTGTGTTACCAAAAACTTTCCTAGTACTTTTACAGGTTTATAAACATCATCTGAATCTTCACTGACGTAAGGAATATCATCATGTGCGACATAGTCAATTTTATGTTCATTTAAAAATTCCAACGTTACACACCATGGTGCATCTGGGATCACTTCATCAACCCACTTACAATGCCTCAGTGTCTCATATCTTTGTTCATCAGTTAAAACTGTCAGACCTTTCAATTTATGTGTTATTTTATCACTTGGAATACCACAAATCAGTGTCACATTAGGAAATGATTTTTTGCATTGTTCTAGTTGTTTCATATGACCTAGATGGAATAAATCAAAGACTCCATCAGCATAAATCCTTACTGGCCTATCTTCAGGCGGCAGATTGAAGGAATAACCAGTCGATCTGAACTTACGTAATTCTTCAGGCAATTTTGCTTCCAATTCTTTTTCTCTCTCTAAAAAATCTAGTTCATCTTTAGTGATATCATTATTTCCATTTAACCTTCGACTTTTATGACTTCCATCAACATTATCATCATTAGAATCAGTCACAGAGGAACTATAATCGTCGTTACTAGAGTTGTACACGCTTATATTATCAATTTGAGCAGATTGCCCCGCAACTGATCCATCAAATTTTCTTTTCACACCTAAATTAAAAATACTCGACAATGAAGAATTTGACATCTTCTCTTTCAATGCTAATCTCTTCTCACCATTAGCCATATTTGATTATTCTGATAAGTAATATCTAAATTAGCAATACCACATTCAGTATAAAAAAAATCCTTTTCAGTAGTTATAATATATTTTAGATTATTCAATTAATAAAGCGGCATACACGTATATATATCTCACCAATCCATAAATTCTATTTTATTACATTATAACATGTTTTGAAATGATCGCAGTTTTATAGTTATATCTATATTGATAATTATCTGGTGCTTATATATATAAAACCAGAGGTATCCCTTTTGTAACAATTGTGATTCTGTATACATAATTGTTAATCACTTAAAACGAGGTGTATTAAATCATAATAGTCATCAATCATCGTCTTTATATATAATCACGTAATGGCTAAATGATATCTCTAACAATGATCTTTAAGTAATGTTTAAATATACTTTAATGAATTGTTTTATAACTTGAAATTGAAGAGTGGATGGTGTGATAAAAACTTGTTTGTTAGAATGTTTTTGCATGTTAGAAGGGAAATTAGCTTGAAACCGAAAAGGAAATGGAAAATTCGTTTTTAAAGCTATTTCTCTCTGTTTAATTTATGTCATAGGTACATGAACTTTAATTATTATTTCGTTTAGTAATATATCATATCTTGTACAAAGTGAAAAAAAAGAATATATTTATTAATTGAGGGATATATATACACATGTGCGTTTGAACCATTAATGTCGTATGTTACAAATAGAGTTCATTAATAAAAGAATGAAATTAGATTAATTTATCATCTTTTAGTTTGTTGATCAATTCATCTACTGAGCCAACTTTGATACCAGCATCTCTTGATTTTGGTTCTTCTAATTTCACAGATACCAGTTGTGAATCTGTGTTGATATCTTTGAATAATTCATTATCTAGGGCAAGTTTTTCTATTGATATTTTTTTGGCCTTCATCAATTTTGGTAAACTTACATACCTGGGCGTATTCAATCTTAGATCAGTGGTAATAATCATTGGTAGAGAAGAAACTACATATTCTTCACCTCCGTCAATTTCTCTTGTAACTTTAATTTTATTGTCTTCTAGTAGTTCAATTTTTGCAGCATTGGTAGCTTGAGGCCAGTTCAAAAGACCTGCTAATATTTGACCTGTATTATTGCTATCATCATCGATTGCTTGTTTTCCTAGAAGAACAAGATTTGAGTTTTGTTTTTCAACCATTTTTTTTAAAATTTTTGCAATAGCCAAAGGTTCTAAGGAAGCTTCCCCAACATCAATTAAAGTAGAACTATCCGAACCTTTGGCCAAACAATTCCTAATAATATCTTGTGCTTTGGAGGGCCCGATTGTTATAGAATGAACATTTTCAACTCTTTCTTTGTTGGATTCTTTTATCTTTAATGCTTCTTCGAGAGCGATATCATCAAAGGGATTGATACTAAATTTAACACCTTTCGTGTTAATAGAACCGTCTACTAATCTTGGTTTGATTTGATAATCAATCACCCTCTTAACTGGGACTAAAATACGTAGCAGTGACTTTGCAGACATGATATACTAATTTATTGCGTGTTTAGAATTCTCAATTCACCTTCACAAACTATCCAACGTTAAAACAACTGAGATAACGATATACTTATTTCTGGTATCTCCTAAAACAATATCCTTCATATCAGGCTCACAACTAGTACTAATCAATTTACTAGAGTAATTATCATTTTAAATTAACATAAATATCCAATTTCCAATATTCACATTTGAATTTTCATAGAGTCAATTATATTTTACGTTAAAAATGCGCGCAAACCTCGATAGGTAAAATAATATTAAGATATTTAATTATATAATTGACTATATATGACAAGTATAGCAATTGTGTAGGTACTCATTTGAATGTCTTTTCTATTCAAAGAAATGAGTTGATAAATGAAATTTATTCTAGTCCTCCAATTAAAATTATTTTCTTGCTGACAATAGTAAGTTTCGATAATAGAAAGTGTTAGGTATTGCTAATCAACTTGGTTACGGCATAGTTATCGCATGGTTCCCTGAATAGGTTCTTGGTAAACGAACACGTTATTGCTAGTTATTTCAACCACTCTGCTTGGTATCCTTCACTGCTATTAATAAAAATAATATTTTCAAAAATTCATAGAAAGATATTCAAAATACTGGAAAATCCAGTAAAAAGAATATTTAAATATTTTATAGACATTCAAATAAGTATTAGAAACGTTGTAAAGCCCAATCATATGAATCAAGGATATACTAAACAAACAATAAATTATATATAAAATTTAGAAGTTTATGTGTCACATATAAACAAGTATACACATTATTAGTGAAAGTAAGTTGCGACATGTTTGGATGATGATGGTTAGATAGAGTGCACGTGATGAATAATCGATATATGACTGTTGATGAATGCTACGGTAAGTATTATAATATGTTGACGTAAAGATTCCATTCTGTCAAATATATTATTACGAATATAGACAGTGTGAATACTAGTTTACAACTACTCTATTTCATATAGACACTTGTACATACTATGTTACTCTAAATATGTGCTCTATTTATATCCCTAAAACCTTTAATACTTTTATGTTTTAGAATGTCCAGTAAGCCTCAAAAAAAAACAAAAAAACTCCAGTATCCTGTATATCATTTCCCTTGCAATAGAACAGCTTAAAACATAACCTAAACTTTAATTTATAGAGCTAATCGACTACCTTGAGTTAAAATACGTTCTAGCAATAATGGTTTTTAAAATTCTAAAATTTCTTATAATATAATATATTCCGTAATAAAATATACTTATGATGCTACCAAAATTGCTATATATCTTTTTCGTAATAAACTAAAAAAAACATACATTCTTGTCATATTACGTAAGGCATATACAATATTAAAAAATGCGTTTTTTGCAATAACTGTCCTCATATTTTTTTTTCGACAGCA